>VZTG01010319.1:169866-218935 GCA_013397845.1 Melanocharis versteri
CAGCTTCTAAACTAAAGGCAACATAAATGAGCAAGGCCTGAAGTGACTATCACCACAGGCACCACGGCATAAGGGTTCTCTGTATTTAAAGGTGAGGGACTGCAACCCAGCAGCATGAGCCCATGCTGGGGGACCTTTGGTCCTCAATCTGTGGTTTTCCCTTTCTTCAGCTTTCCCACAGACTCAGGATGGAGTTTCCCCTTTGTTTCCTTCCAGAGCTGCGGTTGCCTCTCTGCTTGAGGCGCTCACAGCACAAGCTGTGGCTCTGCTGCTTTTGTGGTGACGTGTGAAGGGTGTTTCATTGTGAGTGTGTCTGGCTCCATGGGCACCTCATGGAGCAGTCCCTTCAGGTGCTGCACAAAGGTTTGACTGATTTTGTCCCAGGTGACAGCAATAAGATCTTTCTATTCCTGCAGATCAGAATAAACATAGTAGGTTTTGGGCTGAGTGTAGGTTAGACCAAGCCCTGTTTGCATAGGAGCTCATTACTGCCTTGGAGCTGCAGCAGCAATATTGTAATTACTAATAAGTCTCTCTAAATTACTCCTTCTGCTCCTGCCTTCTTTCCTATCACAAGCATGCACACTCTGCCTGGGAAGAGTGGAAAGACACTGACCAGTCCACTGCAGCTTCCATGCCTTACGTCTTTCTGTCTGTGTGCATTTCCAGGGACCAAAGGGAGAAAATGTCGGTTCGATCACTCAGCCTCTCCCCAGCAGCTACTTGATTTTCAGAGCAGCCTCCGAATCAGATGGTAAGTTTTGGGGTTTGTTTGCTTTCTCCGGATAGCATACTTTCTGCTAATTATGAAAATAGGTTGATTAAAAAAAAAAAAGGTGTATAAAGGAAAAAATGGTGGCTCACCCAGCTTGAAATACTGCTCTCAGCAATGGTGAGAGTCGGTCAGGCAGACTTTTGGCACATTTCATTGCCCTCACTGAACAGCCACCTCTCTGGCCCATGTGTATGGAAGAAGGACTTAGGCTTCTAACTGGGGAGAACCACTGAGTAAAGAATGGAAGGAGTTGGTCCCAAAACTGAGATGAGAAGGGCTGTATTTCCTCAGTTCAGCAGAGACTTCATTGTCTTATCTGCCTACGTCTTACTCTATGGAGGGATATGTTGGGGGCAATATTGACATGGTAATATTGAAATATGGCGTGGTAATATTGAAGAGCTGTTGGCAGATGTCTTTCAGCCACCTGAATTTTCCTGTAAACTATTTGTGCTGTGGTTTGCAGTATAGCAGGCCCAGATGCTGGTGACTCCACATGTAGAATACCATTCTGGGAATTCACAAATTTATGGAAGGTAAATTTAGGTCAATATATAACAGACATGCCAGCTTGCTATGTGAAAATCTCTATAAATTACTTCAGTGGACCTAAAATATCAGTGATTTATAAGTAGATAAGAAGATTAAAAACATGTTTTCATTCCATTTGACCTTCAGACTACTCTAATTTTTTTTTTTCATAGCAAATTAACCCAGGCTGTTCATTTTATGGATATTTTTCGCCTACCCCGCCAAGGGGGCTCATGTATCCCATATGCTCCTTTGGGTCTCATCTAGAGTAACTTTAGGGACGTAAGGACTTCTTATGGAATGAAATGGGCTTTGAAAGTAGTGTCCTTCTGGTCCAGTGATTAGGTTTTACATTTTCCTGAGGGCTGGAAATGAGACAATGCAAATGCACCTTTGATATGACACTCAGAATAGGAGGAAACTTTCCTTCATGGCAGACTTCTGTGCTGTTTTCTTCCTACTGTGAAAAGAGGACGGTTCATGGTGAGGGACACCATCTTGACACTGAAAACTTCTCACAGATGTCAGTGTAGTGAAATGATATGAAAATAAGCAGAACTTATATAGACCCTTAGAAACACATGTGTTTCCTGAAATATTATGCTTTTGTAGCTTATTTGTGTAAAGGAATACAGGATTTTAACCTGGCTCCAAATATCACCTGTCTAGAAAATGATAGATTGATGCAATAGTCTCTTGTGGGGAAAAAAGAGTGCTGTGGGGTAGAGCTGGTAAATTAGAGGCATTTCAAACCCTGGTTATACAGACAGCCCCCAGAACCGATATACAGAACAGTCCCACAGAGTTCTTAGGCAACCAAATAGCTTCAACAACCGTCTGTAAATCCAGATTTTATAAAATATTATTTCCTTAGAGAACCGTGCGCTTGTCTTTCCACTAATTTAATTATTAATGATTAAACCACAGAGGCAGGCTGGCAAAGAGACTTGTGGCTGAGCTTCTACTCTATTTTTTATGATATCTGCCATGGGCCAGTTACATGAAGTAGAAGAGCTTTAGATTTGTTCTAACTAACCTTACCCATGAAGTCTCCTAAGGTAGCAATAGGTTCCAGGAGATCATCAGAGGTAAGACTTTTCTACCTGTGATCTCTCTGTCTGGGTCATACAACACGTGCTGGAAAAGCACAAAAGGGACCATACCTGGCACGAGAGAATTTTCAGTGTTGAAATGCCTGTGGGAAGTTTTCTGCCCTGCGAATTATTACGTGTCTCCAGTGTCATAAGAGCTTAAAATAGTGAGTTACTGGAACACATTTTGAAAGCCAGGATGTTGGCCAAGATTCATGGGAAGCATGCAGAGGCCAGGCAGATCAAAACAGAGTTACTTCGGGTTCAGTGTGATTTTCCTTTACTTTGCTGCTTCTATCCAGTAGGGTCCTAATGTTAGATGGAAAGCTAATGTGATCAAGGGAAGGAGGAGCACCTGAGGTGCCTCTCAATCAAATATCTTAAATGTGCATGTAAAAAGTAACTAGGGCCTTTGTTTCAAGACAAAATATAAGCTCTTGAACAGCACCAGCAGTGCCCTGGAGCCACCTGCACACACCCACATTATGCCTGGTAGATTCTGAGTCTGATGAGGTGATCATGACAGCCGGAGCATTGGGATCTGTCCATTTAGCAGTGGACTTCACAAAAAAAATTGATACTGAATTGCACCAGAAATATTAGCATGAAAAATGGTGTAGTTTTCAGCTGAATGGGAGTATTTGACTTCACAGCTGAGGTCAGTGAGCGGTGGAAAGTGGCCATAGTTTGTGCAGGAAAGGCAGGATGTGAATCTCCAGATAACAGGGAAGAACAGCTCCCATCCAAGCACATGTCCTGACAAATGGCCGAACACATGGGTGTCACACTTGGAGATGGGTGACTTGGAGACAGTATTGATGTCAGTAGGTCATGTAAAACACATGCAGACAAGGACACAAGGAATAGAATCCGCTACATTTAAAGAATTCTGTATAAACTGCAGCAAATAAAGGCTTGTACTTTGCAGTTTATATGGTTTGATTTTAAGCTCAGAAGACAGGACTGAAATGGTTGTAGACTGTTATGTTATTTCACCTGTTGTAAAGAGGCATCTCCAAAAGGATGTGCCTGGGTTTGTTACATTTCTTTAACACACTGGACAAACCTAGAGGATGCAAGAGAGACAGGGGGTTGAGTAAAGTGAGCTAAGCCAGCTGAGACAAATTGGGCAGGTGGATTCTGGGCCCTTGTGTGTATCTGTAGGATGTTCACATCCCCCCCGTAGTGCAGTACTGTGTGACTCTACAGCATCTCTGAGGAGGTGTCCTGGCCGTGTTTTTCTTAACACAGTCTCCCATGTTAGAAGTGGGAAATGAACAACAGAGCATTTGGCAAATATAACTAACTCGTGGAGGCCTCTGGCTTGCTGGGGAATATTGAGCTGCAGCATATGTTAGATGTGCAGTTCGGCCATCCAGGCAACTGTATCATGATCAGCAGTACATGGCCTACTTTTTCTCTCAGCGTTTCAGAATCCCCTTTTGCCCCTCTGCTGTACCATCTGTGACAGACTGTTGGAAGGATTTGAGATCCTGACTTCTGGACGATCTGCAGAACCACTGCCCAGCTACAGCAGGTTTCACATTCACAGACCAGAGCAGCAGTCTGCTTTTTGATGTGTTTTAAACATCAGCCTCTGGAAAGGTCATGTCAGCCTACAGGGCTCAACCTGTACAAGTGCAGGGTCTTTCTTTCTTACCAGTTTCAAAAGAGAAGACTGCTTTTTCCAAACCAGTGACTGTGTATGCATTTCAGATTTGTGTTGAGGAGTGACTTAGAATTAGTAGTTTCAATCTGTCCCAGGCTTCCTGCCCAGACCATTCTGGAGCTGCCCCTGAGATCTTACTGGTGCATCCTAAGCATTTTAAGTCACCTGCTTAGCTCTCACAGTGAGGGTCTCCCCTTTGCCATGGGCACTGCTGCCACAGGGTGTATTCCTACTAATGGAATTCAAAGTGGCAGATTACCAAGGGTTAAAAGCTTAACAGTGGAATTGTAAACCACATTTACATTTTATTCCTTAGGTCTGTCCTCTCATTCAGTTATGCTTTGGGTAGCCTCCATTGCCTAATGTGGATGGAGTTGTGTGGAAATCCTGATGGCCTAGCTTACAGTGTTGTTGTTTCTTTGCTAGGCATCTGGCCCTTCCCCCCAAACTGATGCTCTCATCTGGGGAGGAAATTAGGTTATTGAAATAAGGGTCACGCACAGAAGCAAAGAACCACAAGGAAGATTGCAATTTGAAACCAAGTTAACAATGAAATATGTCTCTGGGTTCTGGCAGCTCTGGAGAAAATTGAAGTCATCTTTTTAGCTTTATGTCTGTGTTTCATATCCCTTAGACCTTTCACAGTGGTTTAAAATCCAGGCTTTTCCGACAGGATTTCATGAAGTTCACTGCATAAATTGCACCTGCAGCTAATTGAGAGCTCACGTCCTTGCATCTTGACAGCCAAAGTGCGAGAAATCATGCACGCAGGCACCCAAGTGGTACAGCAAAACAAGCAGTCAGCTGAACACGATGACCTTAATGTTCACTGACTGAACCAAATCAGCCTCTTCCTCACGATTCGTGATTTGTGTGCACTTGAGCAAGAATTCATCGTTTCCAGGTGACAGTCTACTTCAGGTTGATTTTTAAAAGCATCTATCTTGTAAGTGTGAGGCATGAGGCCAAAGCTGGATGACTTTAATAATTCAAGAAGAATAATGTTCCCTTAGTGATGCCTCTCTGGAGGAATGTGTGGTTGCTCGGTGTGAGCCTTTTGAAGTCTTAATTGGCAAGAGATTCATCCCAGGTGTTCTGTAGCTACAGGAATGCAGAAAAGAAGAATAGTCCCAGACTGATATTTCTGTGTGTAACGGTGTGATTCCATCTAGAGCAGATTTTTCTTTCTGGTGGGTGCTGAGAGAACATTGGCTGCATCCTCTGTGACCAGCTGCTGTAAAATGTGACAGATAGACTTGGCACGTCAGATTATGAGTTGTTCTAGGTGAGTGCAAAGAATTTCAAAACTGAATACCTTAGTGTTTTCAGTGCTCCCTGGTTTTGTCCTGTGACATATTTTTGTAATTTTAGACCTCTTCAAAGACTCAAGTTTTTCTTTGAGCTGAACCTAAGTTAGCAGCATAAGCACCTTCTGTTGTTTTGATTTTTTTTTTTTTCAAGAGGGAGAAGAAATTATTTTTGTTGCTTGGTTTTAGTAGTTCCTTTTGTCTGTGAAAAAGAAGAGTTGGTGCAAGCACATGCCTGCTCCTATGCAGCCTTACAGCCTCCAGGTTTCTTCACAGTGCCAGCAGTGCCCTGGTGACCCAGGAATTGTCCTGCAAGGAGCCATAGTGATTCCCGTTTGCACCTGAAAGCTTGTACAGGACGACCAAGGGATCAGGCCCAGCCAGGCTGGGTTTGGGGAAGGCAGGTCCTGCTTGACCAGCCTGATCTCCTTCCCTGGCAAGGTGACCTGCTTAGTGGATGAGCGCTGGAACAGGCTGCCCAGGGAAGTGGCTGAGTCACCATCCCTGCAGGCATTTGAAAGACATGCAGATGTTGCACTCTGGGACATGGTTTAATGGGGGCTTGGCAGTGCTGGGTTAACAGTTGGACTTGATGATCTTAGAGGTCTTTTCCAAAATAAAAAATTCTCTGTTTCTGTATAATTTGATTTGAGAAGAGTTTAAAAGCCTGTGGGGAGATTCTCTCACAAGCTGACAATATACTTCCGGATTTTTCTTCAGAATTTAAACGTATGCTCGGTTTAAGACACAGTTTGTGAAAAATTATAACTGATAATTGATTGCAGTTTTTACATTGCAGGTTTAAACACCTCAAACCTTCTAAAAGAATATTATTTAAACTTTCTTTTTGCTTCCTTTATATGCACCCTTTTGGGCTGCCATTCCTCTCGGAAGGAACCCACATCTTACATTCTTGTCTGATCTAATTACCCTGTATACGAAAAACCCTACTTGAGTCACCCACTCAAAATTAGAACATGTGAGAATTGAGGTAGCCATGAAGCCTTCATGCAGTACTGTGACTGTAGGTGACAGCCTTTAATTATGTGACCACATTCGTTTCTCCCCTTCTGCAGTTCCTGAGGGAGTGAGTAGACTTGTCAGGTAAGCAATTAAGTAATCCGAATGCTAGCATCATCTTCACAATCCAGAAGAATACAACTCAATAGAAAGGTCACTCAGATGTAAAAACATTTTGTATAGGCCTTTAGAGAGGAAACAGGTTTATCTTGTGTGCAATCCCTGTAACTGAGAGAGTATAATTTTATGGTGTTATGCTGCAATTAACACATCATTGACTTGCAGAGAATGTAACCTCTTTATTTGCAGAGGTAAACCCGTATTTTACATCTGGGTTAGTGACATATGTTTGTTTGGATTCACAGCACCACCTGATGGCTGAAGGCCCATTTCTGGGCTTGGGGATGCTCTGTATCCCTTCGGTTCACTTTCTGTTAGAAATTAAAACAAGGGTGTACACTGATGCTGTTTCTGTTCGCTGCAGGGCACAAGGAATGCTGACTGCTGATATACAGCGAGTTCCTCTAAAGCTTTGTGTATCTGCCTGGGACTATTAAAATGAATATTTAATGTTTGGGGCTTTTTAATTTAAGCTCCTTGAATACGGCTTCAGAAAAGATTCAGATTTCTCATAACACCTTCCAGGGAGTTATCTAAAGAGATGGAAACCTTAAATATATTGTGTAGAAATTTCCTCTGGTGACGGGGTGAACGCCAAAGTTTCGAACAAGCCTGTAAGGTCGAATCAGTACCGGTGAACACCTGTGACAGTGGGGTGGGGGTAGAAGAGCTGCCCATGGGTCGTGGCCAGCATGGGCTGCTCTGCCTGCATCCCCAGCGAGGGGGATGTCTGAGGGAGACTTGGGGCCACCCTTGCCTCAGCCATCACAGGATAATGAGTGTACGTGAGAGCTGCAGAGCACTGAGGAGATGACCTCGGTGCTGCCTCAAAGGGCTCATGCTGCTACAAATCAACCTACCTGTCAAAGCACCTGATTTTAACAGCCTATTTAATACAAAAATATCTTGACATATGCAGCACTTCCAAATGTCAAATCACGCAGTTCTCACTCTGCGGAACTGGAAAAGAAAAGCAAATTTAAAGGCAGAGGAGAGTCAAAGCAGGGAGCCTGAGCAGAAGCGTGCTCCCTTGTGTGGCACAGCCTGAAACAGATTTGCATAGTGGTGGGTTTGGGGGAGAAGGGATATGTAGGAGGAGGTGGGTTTGTGCTCAGTGCAGCCGTTAACTCTAATGGGTTATCCATGCAAATCCTCCCCGTAGTGAGAAGGGAATAAGTCTCTGCCTGTAAAGCCTTAATGCAAGAATATTTGTTAAATACAAAATAGTGCAAAATCAATTCCAACAGCATTCAACCTTTCTAATCTTTTATTAACCATTATTTGTGATGTTATTATTAAATCATAAGCTGATGCTGAAGGAATTTATAGGATGAAATTAGAATAAATGACTGGGGCTCTGCAGTATTTGTGGCTAAATGTTCAAATGCAATTCTTCAAAGATTTGAGCTATTTTTATTTTACTGGTTGCAGCTTTGTATCAAAGCAAGCACTGAAAGCCACTCAAATTTATAAACATTTCTTTATATACATGTTTTAGATTTTTTTTTTTTTGAACTCTTGTTGATCTTATAGGGCCAAATTTTGGTCATATTGAAGTTGATGGGAATTCTGCCCAGGAGAGCAGCAGGATCCAAGTGAGATTTATGCATGTGCTTGATGCTGTGTGATAGAAAAGAATCTAATGGAAAATTTTCCCAAATGGGACCAGGAATGAATGTGGTCCAGGGAAACCCGGTTTGCAGCACTTGCCCTTGCTAGAGCGAAATCCTTTGTTTCCTTCACTGCCTCTCAATCACACTTCTAATTATTGTGAAATATATTCTGAGATGTGTAATGAAGAGCTCTGTTTTACAAGCTTGAAATTAGAGGATAACTCCCTTGATACTTCCATTCTCGAATGTTCAGCTAATTTGCAGGTGCCCTGGCCTCATTAATGACTGCACTACAGAAGCAGACTTCTGCACAATAGACTGTACTATTTTCAGGTGCTTCCAGGAGTACAGCAGCTCCAGCACTGTGGTGGCTGGGCTTTAACACACAGCTTTGTATGGATCATTGCAAAAGGAGCCGAGGGTCAGCTTGGATTCCTGTGCTTTTCATTTGCTGTCTGTCTGTGGGACCTATGCAGGCCATAAGGAAATCCAGTGTGGCTGTGCATAGGAGCTGCAGTTTGTCTTGGCTCTGTGCCATGCTTATAATTTCTGCAAAATGGACCCTTCAGGTAAAGATTTTTTTTGGTGGCAAGATAAGAAAAAATGATGCCCCACCCAGATTATCTGATGGACCAGGCAGAGAGAAGGAATGGAAAAAAAAATTTTTAAAGGAAGAGAACCAGGGAAAATGAACAGCCTGACAACTTTCTCTAGTCTCAATCACTCTGTCACATATTGGCCATCCTGGATCTTGATTGGAATGATGGTTACTGCAGCACTACAGCCAGCATGGGACCCCTGAGCTGTGGTTCTGTGATCCCAGAGTAAGCAGGAAGCTCTCCCGTGCAGCTCAGTGCCCTGGTATCTCCCTGCCATTGGGAAGTGCGTGAGGTGGAGATACCAAGTGGTGACTGTGTTTTGGGGAGTGCACTACTTGCAGACACGAGATGCTGGGTGGTGTGGAAGCACCGTACCCGCACACGTTCCCTGTATCTCAGACTGAATCAGAAAGGGGCAGTGGGATGTGAACAAGTTGTGGGAGATCAGAGGATGTTATTAGGGAAGAAGGAGTTGGGGTGGGCTTCCCACTCTGTCACCCATGCGAATGTATTACTCATGCAGCCACTTAAACACACTATTCCTGGCAAGATAACCTAGGGATTATATATATGAAAAACATATTCCATACAGTGACTTCCTGAATTATAATGATAACGAGCTTTACTCCCAAGCAAGAAGCTTTTGAGAAGCAATGTGTGAATTGAGTTATTTACTCTGCTATGCTTAAATAATTCCTTTTGTTTTTCCACAGGCCGATGCTGGCTGGATGCTTTGGAACTTGCCCTGCGTTGCTCCAGCCTCTTCCGGCTCAGTGCCTCCAAGCAGGGAAAGGATGGAGAAGTGAACTGCTCGAGTGATTCTGCACATGCAGGGCTCAACCACCTCTTGCACACCAGTGCTATGTCAGACCAGGAGTTCTTCCAGTAAGATGGGGGTGTTTCTCCTTAATGCCCAGAGAGGTGTCATATGGCTCAAACTTTAATGTAATCTAGCCAGAGTCCACTGAGGAAATCTGTTTAAAAACCAGCCTGTGTGTTCTGCTGCTGTATCCCTCACTAATTGATGGGCTTGGTGTTGCCACCTAATGCTTGAACACATGGGCTGGGGGAAATCTCAGCTGTGTTTGTTTGTACATAAACAACTTTCTTCTGTCCCCCTGCTTGGGCCAAAGTGGTGTCTGGGGATGCCAGCATGAAAAATGGCTTGCCTGAGTAAAGATCGCAGGATCTAGCTGCTGTAGTTACACAGACACAGTCACTAACAATGTCTGTGTGTTGCTAGCACATATGGCTCTGAGACTGATCTATTTTTTAATAATGTGTACTCTTCCCTAGTAATACTGTGTCATAGTCAGCAGAGTGCACACACTGCATCCTTAGTTTTATAATTACTTTCTCTCTCTACAGGGGTTTTGCGTGGTGTCCAATTTCTTCCTCGATGAATCAAATAAATTTTTACGTAAGGGAAAAAAGTCCCCACAGCCTCCTTTCTATTCATATTCCTGGTGTTACTGCAGCATTTTGGAACATCAAAGCTCTCTACACATTAAAAAGCCCCAGGCCTTTCTGTTGCTTATAGCTGAATAAGCAACTTCAAAAATCCTCCTGGTATAGGCATTTGGCCTTTGGAGTGAGAACTGGGAGAGGTAGTGTCTATTTCTAGTTCTGCTGATTGGAATTTGACTTTTAGAGCTCACAGCAACCCACCATTGGTTATGCAGTTTCTAGGGTAGCAGTTCTTGCAGTCTGCAAAGATGATGCCTTGCAGAGCAGGACCTCACATTTAAGAGGTTTTCTTGGTCTCTATTATAACACCAGCAGGGGTCTGAGTCCTCTTCAGAGTGTGAAGGTACCTCTTTCCCCAGGGGACCAAAGGGGTGGCAGCATTTCAGTCTGCCCTTTGTCCTGATAGGTTCTGGTATTCCCAGCATGTGTTCTCCAGTCCTGCTGTTCAGGTTTTTATCTAGAGTTTGAAGAAGAGCTTTACTGAAAAGCAGTGGGAGAAGAGAAGGAAATCTAATATCTTACCACATCATGTGCCCTAGTACATGTGCAAATGCATCTGTTGCTCGTGGGCTTCTTTCATAATACTTTCCTTATGCCTGGGAGTCTCTGTGCTCACTGTGATAATGAATTCAAGAGTGCAGTGGACTTGCTTTTTGGTTGATGGATGTGTGTACAGAAATATTCGTAATATTAAAATGGAGCCTGTGGCACTGAGAACATTCAGGCAAACCCACGGCTACTGTAAGGTGATGCAGAAGATAGAGTTAAAACTGTAGTAAAGTATTTCTTCAGAATATGAAACGGGAATGATGCTTAAGTAGTGCCTCTATTTTGCCTCTTAGTTGTGCAGCATTAAAAGCCCCCTTGAAATATGGGGCTCAGTAGTAATAGCACACATGGCAGAGTTTTCAGCAGGACAGAGTGCCCACAATTGCAATCAGATATTTTTTACAGGCTTGTATTTTAGCTGAGTCTGGTTCAAGCTGGGCGTTCAGCATGTGGTTGTCTGGACAGTACACTTTCCTTTCTGAGTCCTACCACTGTTCTGAATGTGCCCCCAAACTCCCCAATGCTTAAAGCCCAGGGGAGTTTGAGGGTTGCAGGACAGGAGGATGACTTGTTGTCATCCCTGGAGGAATGAAGAACATTATTAAATAAGGGAGAATGCAAAACCCAAACTGTGCAAGTGCTGAGCAAAGGATTTTTGGTTTGCCAGTGACAGTGGCTTCCTCACAGGGATTCAATCATTCTAATTAAATGCTTTCCCTACAGGGAATCTTACCAATTAAATTGGCATGCCGTTGTTAGGGGGCCAGTTAATTACATTTAACTCTATCTTCAAATTAGCCAAACTACTTTGTCAAGAACAGAAAAAGAAAGGGAAGATGATGGATATTATAGGGAGAACAAAACCCCCTTGGGAGTTGGCAAAGGCAGATTTTCTGTTGAGCCAAAGTTGCATTTGTCTGCTGGCTGCTTTGCTCCTTTCCTGCTGGGAAACAAATCAAGATTATACAGTGATTTCAAATTCCATGTCTTTAGTAGCATATAAAAATAAGAAAGAGAACTGTATGAGTGAATCAAAGGCTAAAGTACTGTGTAAATCAGTGATTTTAGACCACAGGCTTTTAGGGCAGCAGGCACTCTTCTTTCTAATATGAAGTTGTATTTCTTGTGGCTTCCATGTCTTATCTCCAGCAGCCCCAGGAATCTGGCTGGTTACTTGTTTGACAAGAAACAAAGTTTTTTCTTTGCTTTGTGTAGAAGAGTGGTATCAAACCCAAAGAAGTCCTGGTCACCGACTGGCGTTTCCAGGGATGCCACTCAGGGAATAAAGCACTGCTGTAAGAGAACTCTAACATGCTGAAACAGTAAATTAGTCATGAAGAATGCCAGGTTACCCGTGTTCATCGTAGAAATCCAGTGCTGACTTTTAGCATAGTCATTCCCCCCCAGCTTTTGGAGTCTGGTCCAAATCTCATAGGAAGCCCCTGGGAAGTCTTTACATTGATTGGTTGGCCAAGCTCGTGGCATGGTTTTTGTTTTCAGCATATCACACATATTCAGTGGTGATTCTCTTTGGAGGAGGAGCCTGGCTGTTCTTCAACATCTCGTATTTGATCCTCAGAATGAGAAGCATCTGTTTTCCCTTTGGTTCCCCAGAGTGGTTCCGTGGCTCTGGATGTATAAAGTCTTGCCTTGTTTGTGCTGGTGGATAATCAGTGCACAGTTGAGTGGAATTTCATATGAATCTCATTTCCCTCTTGGACTAAATCTGAAATCCTTAAATAATACTGAGGGGGTGGGGGGGGTTGAGAGAAAACTAGGAAAAGAGTCATTTACTCCATTGAAACTTCAAATATTTCCCAAATGTGAGGCAGGTGACACTGAGAAACTTGATCTTCTTGCAAATGTGAAGTAGAAACAAGTGTTACTTCTCAGCCATGAACTAAAAGCCTTATGATGAACTGTTCTTTCAAGCATTTTTACCCCACGGAGGAGACTTTCGTTAGGTGAAGGGAGCAAAGCAACCACAGACAGCACTCACATATTTAGCTGACCATTGAAAAATTAAGAAATAAATTTGGTCTTCAAATGATCAACAACTAATATTTTCCTGGACCTACCATCCAGGAAACAACTGTGGTGAGGAATCATGGGATAATCTCTCCAGACAGCTCTGTCCTCATCTTTTTTCTGGTTTATTGTTTTAAATTCATGTATGTGTAATCTGTGCCTCCAGTGTATTTGGTTATCAGTCATTACATTTGCTGCTTGCTGGCTGAAAAAGAGAACTAATATCCTGGCACTAGAACAATGAAGACACATAATGTCTGATAGCAAATTATTAGTGCTGGTCATTGACTCCAATTTATGATCTTAGTTTTATTGTAGAGTTCAACTGTAAATTAAAAACCCTTGTGGTTTGTATATATAAACACTGTGTATATATATATATATATGTATATATATATATGTATATATGTATGTATATATACCCCACATGAAGTCATACATATATTTACAAATGGAATTAAAAGCAAGATTTTCTAAAGGCACAGGAAGCTGTAGATGACACTTCCAAAAGAACTCTAGAAACTGGGCTCTGCCAGAAACTGAGCTGTGACTGTCACAATGTGGCTTGCTTGGCAGGTTAAAAATCATGAGCTTATTTTAGTACATAGTTGGAAGTTGAGATCTTATGAAAAGCTGATGCCAGTTCTGCGTTCTTATTCTTCTGTTGATTTTTTTTAATTTAATTTAATCTGGCTCTACCTAGCCATGCCTAATTATCTTTTTAAAATAGAAAATAACAAGAAGAGGAAGAAGAGCAAGGGTGGGAACTTTCAGCATTCATCCTTAGTAAAAATTGGAAATGAGAAAATGCCCATTATAGAGAAGCTTGACGCTTGACAGAACATTCCAATATACAGAGAGATCTTGGAGAGGGAGACAGACTACTGGAAGTAACAAAACTCTTCAAGATCCAGAGCCTGTTTAGATGCTCTGAAACCCTTTGTATAGCTGGAAATCTTTTTTTATTGCTCTATCCAAGAGCAGTTTTTTGTGAGGTCTCAGTTAAGAAATTTTCAGAGGAAGGTCAAGCTGAGAAGCTCAGCAAGTGAGAGTTAGGCCAGCCACGGAAGAGGTAATGAGTGTGCAGTCATGTATGAATAAGGAAAACTGTTTCCCATGATAAATATCACTTGAAAAAAGTGCATTTAGTGAATACTTTTCAGCACTTGGCCTCTGGCCCATCTAATCGTGTTTGCCATCTGTCTTATGAATCACATCTGCTTTTTCAAATGGAGGCACTATAGGTTACTTTAGAGAGAATTTTTGTCATTCTCTAAAGTCTGGATCACTGAGCATGAAGCCTGTTACACCTTCCATGCTTTCCCTTAGATGCTGTTATAATTTGGGTATTCTTCACACGTGTAATTTTCTATTCCATGCTTTCAACTCAGTTCTTCCACACACCCTCATCTGGGGGAAGCACATTCCCCAGGTTAGTCTGGTGGATGAGGGAGGGGTATGTGTGTGTGAAAATATTTGCTTCTATTGATTTTTAAATTTGTCTTTTCTAGTGTTGGGCTGACTTAGGACCACCCTCTGTTGAAATAAAATAGCGCTAGCACTGAAAAGAAAATGTATCCCATAATGTCATATTTTTCATATGTGCTGCAATCCACCGATTGGCTTCTGTAAAGGGAAAAATCTCTCCTGATGGATACTTCAGTCCTCTAATCAGCAGTGCAGAGTTGTTGGAATGCACCTGCTCTGTACCCCTGCGGTCTGTGGGCTCCCATCCAGAGCCAGCAGGAGTGCTGTGTGAGGGTGGGTGAGTGGAGCTGTGTGGCACATTTTGAAAAGTGCAGCTTGGAAGGGAAAATTTTGATGGAAAATATCTCACTCTTTCTGTGATAAAAGCCCTGTTATTCAGGAAATCAATGTCTGAGACTGTCCTGGGCTGCACAGCCTATTCTGAGTCCTGAGGGTGTTTTTACTGTGTTTAAAAAGTCTTAAGCAATGTGGCTTTGTAAATCAAACTGAAGCAAGTAATGGACTGTGTGTCGCAGGTTGAATGAATCAACCCTGGAGAACAACCACCACTTGGAAAACGATGCTTTTTCAGACAAGTCAGAGAGAGACAACATAGAGGAGTCAGAGAATGAAGCACATGAGAACAGCCGGAAGACAAATGAAAGCGAGAGTGATCAGTCAGAAATGCAGGGAGAGGTCTCTCCAGGAAGGAAGGGGACCACTTATATTGAACAAGTCTATGAAGAATTTGGGGAGGTAAGAACAAGAAATCTTGATTGCTGCCTGTTCCTGTTAAAATGTATCTGTTCGTATTCATAGTATTTGTCATTCAGCCTTTTAGCTGTATGGCAGGTAAGAGCCAATTTATGAGTTCCGATGTTTTACAGATAAAGCAAAGCACAGTTTTCTGCTGAATTACGTTGTGTTATCACATGCTTTAATAATTCTGGATTATGAACAGCAGCTCTGCTACTGTGCTTTGGTGTGTTTCCAGCATCAGTGATTGCTTTAACCAGTTATTGCATTAAAGATCTGCACAGCATTGGCACATTCGTGGAGCCAGCAGGATGGGGGATTATCATCCTGGGCATGTGTCCTGGCCAATTAGGGTACTCAGTCCTTGCATGATACAAAATATGACACTTCCCTTTTTTTATTACGGCTAGAACCTCCTTTTTTTTGTGTCTGAATGGAGCATTTGAGCCACTTGATTGCTAAATGCCAGTTGCTTATCAGAAAGCCATTTCTCATGACATTTAACAGCAGGAGGATGCATTTCTGTTCCACATAAGAGCCTTGCTTGCTGGATGTCACTGTGACACCCTGAGGAAGGCAGTGGTAGAGAGCTGGGGCAGCCAAGTGTGCTGTGTGAGAATTGGACTGAACAGGCAGCAGAGGAGCTCTGCTCTTGGCTCTCACTTGCCTACTGCTTTGAACAAGGAAGCTGATGTCTTGTTGGTGCTTCAAAGAAATGCACTGCTGGAAAGCTATTTTTTTCTTAGAGTCACAGAATCATAGAACAAGTTACATTGGAAAAGACCCTTAAGATCGAATCCAGTTATTAACTCAGCACTGCCAAGTCCACCTCTAAACCATGTCCCTCAGCACCACATCTACATGGCTTTTAAGTACCTCCAGGGATGGTGATTCCAACACCATCTGTTCCAGGCCGGTTCCAATGCCTGACAATCCTTTCGGTGAAGAAATTTTTACTAATATCCAATCTAAACTTCCCCTGGCATAACTTGAAGCTACTTCCTCTTCTTCTGTCACTTGTTACCTGTGGGAAGATACCAACACTTACCTCTCTTCAACCTCCTTTCAGGTGTTTGCAGAGAGTGATAAGGTCTTCATCAGCCTTGTTTTCTTCAGGCTAAACCACCCAAGTTCCCTCAGCTTGCTCCTCACAAGGCTCGTGCTCCAGACTCTTCATCAGCCTCTTATGCTTCTCTTTCAATGTTTTCCTGAAAATGTACTACTAATATTGACGAAAAAAATATAGTCAAATATATCCTAATTACACCTAGCTTCTCTTTCGTGCATTTTTTCCCTCAAATCCCCTTGCAGGCAGGCAAATGATAACTGGGTTCAAACAGGAGATTTTGAATATAGACGAGTAACTATGCAGTGGCAAAACAAAAGTGAACTTAATTTCTGTCAGCTGCTTATTCTGAAATGACCTTTCATCACATGACAAACTTGTCCTAGAAGCGTTGGTAGGACAGGCTGATATTTTGGTTTTTGAACAAACCTTACAGGCTGCACTGGTGTATATGTGGGTGTGTGTGAGAGAAAGAGAGAGATCTCTGCAGTTTTACATTAAAATAAGAAAAAAATGCACTACAAACCAAGTGCAAAAGACTACATTTCTGTTGTGGAGTGACACTCCATGTAGTATTAAATAAGGCTTTCTGTAGTGTGTCTGCTCAGGCACAGGTAGCATCCAGTGGGCTTCCAAAAAGAATTGTCATGTGGCCTTGGCCAATAGGTGTTTTGTAAGATTTCTTCAAGAGTTGAGGCTGTCATCACCTGGGCCACACATGTAGGACTGGTTGTTGAGTCTGAACTCACTGGGGAAAGGAACGTAGAGAAAAAATAGGTTTTGTGCAATGATGTAGCTCCTCTGGGTGGAGATGTATCCAGGTAAACACATGCCAATAGTAATGTCAGTCATCATCTTAAGCTGAAACTGCCCCTCAGCCTGTGTGTGCAATTCGGGTGGAAGGACAGAGGTCACAAACTGGCACTGTTACATTTTCAGCTTGGCTTTGAGGGCTCATTTGAAAGGTGTGCACGTGGGTAGGTGCACCTCTGTGCTGTTGGAAGGTGTTTGTGCATTTGGCATTCTGCTTTTGCCTTGTTTGCGGTTGGAATGTGAAGGCAGAGACAGGGGTCAGAAGAACTTTGAGGTTGCAAAAGTTGGTCTGGAACACAAAATGGACACTTCAGTAGGTAGATTGATAACAGAAAAAAACCCCATTTTTTCCAAGCTTGTAGTTTTAACAAGTTATAAAAAGTTATTTGAAATTATTTGGTTATTTGTTCACATCTTTGTGCACCTTTTTCTCTTTCTGTTTTTGTCCATCCCTTGTGCAGGGATTCATTCTGAGTAAACACTTTGTCCAGCAATTTCAACATGGCATTAATTTGTATTGACAATACATGCACACTTGAGAACCTGGATAAATAATGGCAGTTCTGGCAGACCCATGTGCATTGTAAGCCCTAACTGATGCTGTGTTATTCCATTTCTCCTTGAAGGTTCAGGGTGTGTATTGCATCAGACTGTCAAAAGAAGAATGGTACAAAAATGGAAAAGCAATTAAAGTAACAGAGCTTTGTTGTTCCTCAGTTTGAAATTCCCTCAGCCTGCAAGCCCTGTAGGACTGGTAAACTTGCTGTGACTGTAGGGCTGATTGGGAGCCAACATGGTGGCAATGCTTAGCTGGCAAAAAAGGATGTTTAGTGATTTACACCACCTGAAAATCCTGTTGTGCTGTGCCCTCTCCCAAACCAAAGTCCATTCCAAAAGTGAATCTGTGCCCTTTTTCTCAAAGAAATCTCTTGCCTAAAATCAGTAGAAAGCCTAAGTATTCTCTTCCACTGTTAAATTATGATGCCTAGGATGCATTAAAATGGCATTTGTGTTTGAAAATTTAGTTTAATTTACCTTCTCTGGTGGCTTGAAAGGCCCATTCCTCCATGTTGCACATCTCATAGACCCATTGAATGCCCAGGAACTACACAGGGCTGGAACCACAGCATAATCCCTGGCTTTTTTTACCTACCCTTCTGCTGCAAAGGGCTCTGAGCAGCACTGGCAGGTGCTGGAGTTTTTGTGCCTCTCACCTGGCAGTGGGACTTTGCCATATTGACACACCAGTTTGTCTTGTCTAAAAGTTGGAGGACTGCTTCTGTTCTCTGTTGATTACTTGTTTACCTCCTTGTTTACCACCTACATTTTTCTACATATATCCTAGTGAATCTCACAGTCTCTCACTTGTGGAGAATGGGACTGAGAGGAGCTTCTTCTGTGCATCCACCAGGCCACAGGGATGCTGTGACAGCCCTGGGCATGTCCACACTTCCCGAGGGCCTGCAGTGCAGGGTCCCCTTGGCTAATGTTGGTCCATGTTGGCCCATCACAGCCCTGAGGTGTGTGGAGGCGGCGGCGCAGGAAGGAGCACAACTGAGCTGTGCTCCCCGCCTCGTGCCAGCCTTCACACACACCCAGGGCTTTCTGCACCACTCACTTCATGGCTTTGGGGATTCATTTCTACTGAGACGTGGCTGATGTCTCTTTGCAGGGGTGTAGGTGGGCATTCACCCTTGTGCCAGGGCCTGGCGTGCGTGGGTGAGCTTGCACCCCCCGGAGAAATGCACCCACAAGGAATGGTTTTCCTGTTTCTGCCCTGAAGTTCCCTTTACCTTTGTAGACAGGGGAGTCGTCTCAGACAGAAACCGTCTCTGAGGAGAACAAGAGCCTGATGTGGATCTTGCTGAAGCAGCTGCGGCCTGGCATGGACCTGTCACGGGTGGTGCTGCCCACCTTCATCCTGGAGCCACGCTCGTTCCTGAACAAACTCTCCGACTACTACTACCATGCCGACCTGCTCTCCCAGTAAGCAGCACCCAGGGTGGGCCTGACCTGGGCACTTCTCTTGTATTTGTGAAAATATCCCTTTGTGTGCCAGAAAGGCTCTCGAATAATACCGAGGTCACTGGCTTCAACATAGATCAAGCCAGGCACCAGCTGCGGTGACTTTTTACAGATAGACTGCTGCCAGTGAGGGGCAAGGAAGGAAAAGTTAAACTCCAGACAAACCCACCTTTGCATGTGGACGTGTTTGCCGCTGTTGGCTGGAACTGATGGGAATTGAGCCGATGCCTTGGAGTTTTGCACAACAGAGCTGTGCCACCTCCTGGTGTACTTGTGTAAACAGGGGAATAAGACAGAGAGCAACCAAAATTGTCAAGCACTTCTGTTCCCCAAAGCGATATAATTAAGATGGTTGATAAAGAAATAAGAAACATCTTTTAAGACCGTTGATGAGTGAGGCCTGCTGGGAGCAGCAGAGTAGAAAATAGGAAATATTATGCTTCCAGATAGGACCTGTCTTCTGAATGAGATATGCCTGGTGGATTGTAAAATTGGGATGTGCAATATTCTAATAGCAGCACTAGTTCCTCATTTTTATTCCACTTTCTCTGGGTAATTACAGAATCATGGTATTTTCAAGCCTTGTTTGTGGTATTTGTACCATCTGAAGTTAAGGAAATAGTTCTCCTCAGTGCTGAGATGTAAGAAGACTTCAAGAGGTTTGGAGGTTTTGATAAAAAGTTGTTAAATTTGTGGTTCTAAATGAATTTTGAAATAACTTACCCAAGTTGATTTTTNATTGTTAAATTTGTGGTTCGAGTGATCCTTCTAAATGAATTTTGCAATAACTTACCCAAGTTGATTTTTAAATCTGGCTAAATGGTTGGAAATACCAGGAATGCCTTTGGTTCTGTTTACTTCCTGCTTCATCTTTGAGCATTGTTTGGAGGTGCTGGCTGAGATGACCTTTTGAAGTCCCTTCCAACCTGAAGTATTGCATGAAATCTCAAAGTACCGACAGAGTTCATGTAGCACATCAGCTTTAAAGATCTTTTATGGAAGAGGGAAACAAAGAAAAGAGACAAAAAAAAAATCTTTGATTTTGATGGCATAGGTTTGTTTTTATGACTCACACTGTTCTACTAGGTGTGACTCAATGCTAGTGTGAGTGGCAATCCCACATTAACCTACTCAAATGTCCAATCACACCTGATACACTCCAGAAACTGCATTGGTCTTTTTGCAGAAATGCGGGGCAAGGGGTGCCACTTTTTAAGTTTGTGTTGTGTGACATATGTTACTAAAAAACATACATTTCTGCTGGGAGACACCTTTTACACTGGCAGCAGCACAGAAGTTACTTTCCTTTGGTTGTGAGGAAATACAATTGGAATCAATGTTGTTACACTGGTAAGAAATTAATGTGATGTGTGACCAGTATAAAGAACATTTTATGTTCTGTTCTGCAGGGCCGTCCTTGAAGATGATCCATACACTCGAATGAAGCAAGTTTTGAGGTGGTATCTGTCCGGCTTCTATAAGAAGCCAAAGGTAAAATGAGGCATGAAATTGGGGTTGTAATGGGCATTGAAATCTTCTGCTATGGTTTTGTTTAATTTCTCTATTGCCTCTCCTTTGAGACTTCGCCTCTTTTATTGCTCAGAAGACTTTGACCATTACTTTTAAAACTGGTATTGCATTTGGTTTCAGAGTAGACAATGAATGCAAAATAGTGGCAATCAACCTCAGAGCCTTTGCGCTGGACGGTTAGAAAGTAAAACTGGGCATCAACAAGTAACATGTCCTGGGATGCAAGATTTTTCCCTTTGCTGAAAGCAGGTCTCTTTTTAGGCCAGTTAGTACCACAGTGCCATGTCTCCACATCAGTATGCACTTGCTATGTACAGTAGCAGCAATAATAAAGTTTGGTCATCTTGTAAGGCTTTGATTGGGCAGTATTAAATATTAAATTGGTGAGAATAGCAGATTAATCCATGTCTCAAATGACAAGATTAGATTAGATTCGATGGATATGTAACTAGTTCTTCAGTTTTTATTCTTGTGGTTGACTTTGTTTAAAACGTCCGACAAAAAATTATTATATTGTTTTGTGGCCATCTGTAGCATTGGATTGCAAATCTTCATTTGTAGCAGGTTTTGATTACTTGGTTTTTCAGGGAATAAAAAAGCCATACAACCCTATTCTGGGAGAGACATTCCGCTGCTGTTGGTTTCACCCTCAGACGAACAGTCACACATTTTACATAGCAGAACAGGTGAGTTGCTTTGTTTGGATGCTCAGGTGTTGCAAACACCAACCTGCTTGCACCTCCGTGCATAGAAACTCATCTCACCCTAGGAGAGGAACCTGGAGCTCTGTGTAAACAGTCAGAGAAGAACATGGGGTAAACTGGCTGCTGATCTCTTTTTCTTTTCAGATTTACAGAAATTATTGAAGTTTGGTGTGCACTCGAGACTATAAAAGCAGGTCTCCCATATATGACATCAGCTTCTTCAATAAAGACCTTTTACATGGGATTCTGCCCTACTGTTTTCTTATTGTTAATAAAATGGGGGTTGTGTTGCCTCTGTCAAAAGGGGCATAAAACATACAACCAAATCCTTCCATCTTTTATTTCTAAGCTTTCTATTACAATTTTAATAGGAGTAAATTGATGGCTTATCTATATGTCTTTGTGAATAAATGAAGGACAGAGCTCATAAGTTAACTGGCCTGACAAAATGTAGTTCGACATTTACAGTGTTAATAAAGGGATCTGAGAACTGTGTGGTCTTTGGTAAAGGGACTCCCTGTTTCACATACATATTTCCCCTATTTAATCAGATAATTTCAGCTTTGTTGAAGCTTTTATTTCAACCACTGCGTGCATTCGTGGAGTTTATTCAAATCCTGCACTAAAGTTCTGCGCTGTTCATTTATTGTCCTGTAAACCTTACACTCTACCTGTTGGCCTAAAAGTGATCTCACGTGCACAAGCACAAGAAAATACAGGGTGGGGGAGAAAGATTAGATGCATAATGCTCTCATACATAATGGTGTCACGTATCGTGTTCCCCCTTTAGTGTGCACCCCCTACTCAGCTTGGCCTGTGCAGACTGCTCTAAATGACCCCTGCCTGTTTTTGTCCTAGGTGTCCCATCACCCACCAGTGTCAGCTTTTCACGTCAGCAATAGGAAGGATGGATTCTGCATTACTGGCAGCATTCTAGCTAGGTCCAAGTTTTATGGTAAGGCATTAAGTCTAGGCCTTCCCCAGGTAACGTTGTGGCATCAGTTTTGGTTTGTTTTTCAATCATTCCTGAGTGTGTTGACAGTTAAGAACAAAGAAATGGTTGACAAATCTATCACCGAGATAGCCTAATTCTTTGTCTTGGCTCTCCTGGGTCTTCCCCAATCCCACCATTTCAGTGTGACTGAAATTTACCACTCTGATGTTAAATAAAAAATCACATAGAAAGACTGAGAGCTTTAAAGACCTGTTTTTCAGAAGGCAAAGGCTTGTGATAAATGGATGGGATTGTCAGTACGCGCTGGGATGTGCTCATGGAAGAGTCATGTTACAGCACTCTGGCACCCAGCCAACAAACACAAAAGTCTCTGAATTGATATAAACCTTTATCTGACTCCCAGACTCCTGAGAGTTGAACCCCAGAGCTTCAAAATGTCCTCCAGTCTTTTAGTATCAATGGAAACAGCACAACTCCAGGCTCTGAAACGGTGTTGCTATTTGAAATAGGCTTTTTGTTTAGACAAACATTTCTTAATTATTATCCTCTGCTAAGTGTGTTCGGTGAATCACTTTTAGATAGTCTTTGCTGTCCTTCTGGCAATTTCGTTTGTTATTTGGGATCATCCATGATCAGAAAAGTTGTGAGAACAGGAGGACCTGAGAAACTTCTAAGCTCCCACTAATGACCTGTTTAATCTACTGCTTTTACTGCAAGAGAGGCTAAATGCCAGAGCAAATAAGAGCCGCAGAGCAGAGTTTTTTAGAACTGCAGGCCTCCAGCTGTGCATGATTTGCAGGGCCCTGAATTATGAGCAGTTCATATCTCTTCTTTCATTAGTGACCGACGTTTTAATGGAAATGCTTTTTCTAAACTAGGAAGAGAGATGAAGTATAACATGAACTTTTTAATGTGTATGTTTTTTTTAAAATTCTAGGCAACTCACTTTCTGCACTGTTGGATGGGAAAGCAAAGCTTATGTTTCTAAGCAGAGGGGAAGACTATATAATCACTATGCCATATGCCCACTGTAAAGGTAAGGTGTGACTCTTCAAATAGGAAGCAAACAGAGTAACAAAGTCGTGTCTTACTGACTAACTTTGCACTGGCTCTCAGCTCTCAAGTAGCTGACAGCACAGGGACTGGTAACTCCAGAGCGCTCCCCACAAGTCATAGTGCTCAGCAGGAGCCTTCAGTAAGCCTCACTGAACTCTTTCTGGTTTACTTGTGCACAGCCCAGGAGAGAATTAGGCCCATCAATGTTAGTTTTCACACTATGCAGAAACAGAAAAATACTGCATACATGCACTGCAGATAAGGTGGAAAGGATAAGACTACTTTCTGAGCTTCTTTGAAGACAAAAGGAAATTCCTGACTTCTCCTCCCATTTCTTTGTTATTCTAATCATTGCATAATCATTGCATTTCTCAGAGTATGAGCTGCTTCAGTGAGGCTGGCACGGGCTGCTGTGTGGCTTTGCTCTGTGGAGCCGGTGTGTGCTGAGGCTGGGGCATGGCTGCTGATTCACTGCTCCTCAGGAAGCATTGCTCTTGAGGAAGCTCTGTCTGCAGCATTTCCACTGCAAAGATAAAATCAGCAGTCAAATCCAATTTTGGGGGTTGAATATTTTTTAATTTTGCACATTGACTTCTAAGTTAATATTTAGGAGGGCCTGGGTACCTGAAAACAGTAACCTCATAATATCATGCCCTCTGTGAAGTATTCCTGTGCATAAATCGTTTTCTTACCAATTTTTCTTTTTCTGCAAATGACCCCTTCAACAAATGGTAAACATATATAAGAGGGAGTCCCCCACATGACCTCTAATCTCCCAGATTCTGGTGAACCCTGTTACAGCTCCTCTCTTCTTCAATCACCCTGAGAGAACTGACTGGGTCTGTTGAAGCACTAGTGTGAATGAGGTTGCTGGGCACAACTTTCCTTATTTTTCCTGTCCCACTTTCAGCTTGCCACAGGTGCACCTGTGAGTCAAGCTATTTCCTAGCTGGTGTTATAAATGGGGAATATGGACTCAGGGGGCGATCCTTCATGCTTATAGCAAACAGCCATTTCCTAGAAACCTCTGGTCATGTCTTTTCAAAACTTTAAGCCAAGTAATGAATTTCACAGTGCGTCAGCAAGAGCCAGGTTGACTTGAGAAAGCAGGTTGCTTCCACTGGGGCCTCTCTTAAGCCTCCTTTTTTCCTTTCAGGACTTTTATATGGTACCATGACAATGGAGCTTGGAGGGAAAGTTACCATTGACTGTGAGAAAACTAACCACAGGGCAGAACTGGAATTCAAGCTAAAGGTAAGAGACATTGTGGCCCCCATTTTGAGTGGGTCTCAGGCATGCCTCTGCACCACAGGCAAGGTTTGACCATACACCCCAGATCATTTCTGTACTAGCAATATATATGAGCACCAGGGCAGGGTCTGCCTGGAGAGAAGGTATCACCCTACCACCGGTTTTGCCTCATGCAACTCAAATAGACCCCAAGAAGCCTTAGTTTCATATGACTTTTGCTGCAGCTGGCTACTGGCCAAATTTTGTTCTGAAAGTTTGGCAATGACAGCATGGCTTCTGTTTAGGCAGGGACAATTAGTTCTGCTTGGGAAATACAGTGAGTGTACAAAGAACTTGGAGGCAAGTTAGGATGTGGATTTTTTGGGGTAGCCCTCCAGTAGCCATCACATCTGTGCTCCTACCTTGCAGGCGTTATGGTGAGCTGCGCCTTGTGTTTCTCAGGGCTACAGGACCTTGCCCTGATGGCAAGGTGAGAGCCCGTTGTCAGGCAGGCAATTCTGAGAGGCTGTCACCCTGACAAGTCTTGCACTGACTTGTTCATGTAGCTAGTCCCTCCCCTAGACAGCCTGGTGATGCAAACTTAAGTATGCAGATGAAATGGAGACATCTTTGAGCATTCCTGTTATTACATGCGTTAAAATTTAGGAGGAAAAGTGATAGCCTGTAACTTTTTTTGGGCAGTTAACTTGCTTTTTAAGGAGCATCTGTTTCTCTGCTGCTCCAACAAACAATTTCTTGCCTGAGCATAAAATGAAAGAAGGAGAATTGAGAGACTGCAGGACTTCAGAGTTGCAGCCTTAGCCAACATAAATGTGAGAGATCACTGGAGTTAGGGGAATCTTTTGCAAACCGAGTTTTTTGAGGGCAATATTATTTTTCTGTCTTTATTTGCCCTTACAAAGGGAGCTCTTGCCCCATGTACTTCCCTGACATTTGCACATACTTGTCTTTAAAGCCTGTTCTTCCCATGGGCCTGGTGTAATGTGTTGAGGCCAGTGGGATATTTCCCTGACTTGGGTGTCACCTCAAACCTACAAACACTTTAGAGCCTAAAGTGCTTTTCTTCTGGCTTGTAAACAGTATGGTTCATCCAAACATGTCTCGGAAAGGTCCTCATGACTTAATTCCATGCTCTGCTTTGAGCATTTCCTGTCTATTTTTAGTAGAATTGTGGGAAATTAGAGGTAAACCCCATAACTTTGTTTTTAATTTGGATATGTACCAGTTCTCTGCTGGATTGCACCGATTGATGCTTGAGATACATGTTATTATTTTATCCATGGGTGTTGTGTGAAATTTGGGTTTATATTGTTATTTAACACACACAGACACACACACACACAAAAGAAAGTTTCTTTCCACAAATGTTATTGGAAAGTGCCTGCTAAAATGTCTGAAGAAATGTGTTCTGTGAATAGAACAGCTGCTCACACTGTCACTGGCGTTTCCTGTGTTTGGCAGCCAGATGAGTGGAATTTTCCACTGTTCTGGGATTTTTTTCCTTGACTGTGAAAATACCCTTTTGCTTTTTTTTGCTTTGTGACGTGTTTTTTGGTGCTGGCCCGAGCTTCTTTACACTGGAAACTTGACACACATGAAGTCATCAGCAGTGCCACACTGCTGTTGCTGTCCCATAAGCAGGAAGAGTCATCACTAGTGCTGCTCCTTTTCTTTGGACAAGGCTGCAAAGGCTGTGATTCTGGACAGTGGGAAGGAGTTGCCCACGTACACTTATTGCAATGTCTGGCTGACCATAAATAAGTGTATTTCTAATAAAGATGAGGCCTTGCGCTCCTGAGTGTTAATGCACCTCAAGGCTTATCTCCCTACCTGCAGTTACAGTGTTTGTGGTATTACAAACTAAAGGAAGGGGGCGCAAGGTGAGACAATCAGAATCCATGTTAGAATTCAGTCTGCCTTTCCCCAGAAATAGTGGAAGTCAAGCAGGTTGTGCTTTCCTTCCCTCCTGTTGCATCACTGTGTTTGGCTCCCTTCCAGTCTCCACTTAGACTGATCACATCTGCTGTCTCTCTTCTCCCATGACAGCCCTTCTTTGGTGGCAGCGCGAGCATTAATCAAATCTCGGGGAAGATTAAATGTGGAGAAGAAGTGCTGGCGAGTCTCACAGGACACTGGGTAACGTTTGATAATCGAAGTTGCTGACAGGTTGCGTGCCCATGGCTGCAGGGTTCGAGGGAGGATTGGCAGCCCTTGGCAGGCTCCCTGCATTGGAATGGGAGCTGGGAGGGCCCTGTCCTGTCTCTTCCTGCCAGCCACAGGGCATGCAGGTGAGCAGAGCCTGGGCCACACTTCTCAAGGTACCTCTGGAGGTCATTTACCTCCCAAGGTACCTCCGGAGGTAATTTACGCTTCAATTAGACCCATCCATCTGCAGTGTGAGTAACTGCACTCCCAGAGCCTGCAGTAAGGAGGGTCTCCATCAGAGCCAGTGGCTCTGTATTTAGGGCCTGAAGCTTAGGACAAGCACTGATTGCAGGAGATGCAGTGTGTATTAGGCGTGATTGCGAAGATCATGAGGCTGCCTTTTGTCTGGTGTGTTCAGTACTTCTCCAGTTAGATCAGGGAAGAACTTAGAGGATTTTGAATTTACTATTTTTGCAGCAAGCCTTTATGGTAGAAGACAGCTACTACCCTGTTCATCAGTTGAAGGACAGAGACGTAGATTCGGTGAGGGTGTTATCTGTATGGGCAGCTCAGAACAGTCAGCAGAGCACCTGGCACCTCTGTGCACCCAGTATACACAAGCGATTCACTCAAAGCCACCCCTCAAGCCAAAATCCAGCAAGAATAAAGTTGCATAGTGAATGATGTAGCCTAATTTTGATTGGAACTCCTGGTACCTGAAACAAAACCAATGAGCCTTGGCTTTGGGCTGGACATCTAGGACATTTCTCTCAGCAACATCTGGACATCTACATCATGATTACAGTTGGCCTGTGCTTCCTTGCCAGTCTATAGAAATTGCCACTTCTGAGACAAGATCTGTCTCATCATGAAGGAGGTGTTTAAAGTAGGCTGGATGAAGTGTTCCTGGATAAAACCCTTTCTATAATGAGGTCCTAACCACAGTGTAGCCTTTGGTACTGTCATGCAATCTGTCTTCTTACATAAAAAGCTCATGACCATTTTGAAATCGGGAGATTTTCCCTTTTTAGGTATATACAAGGGATTTGCTCCATTCTGAGCTTCCTGTCCTGCAGGATGAGCCCTTTCAGTGGTGAGTCATGCTGGGCTGTGGAGCACCTTCTCTGCAGCAGGTGCTGCCAGCAACACCCATGAGAGCTCATCATCCAGGGGCTCTGCTGAGCCACGTAGCTGTGTGCTGCTCAGCTCCCAGCCTTCTTCTCATACCTTCCTCCCTTGTTTGTCCTAGTAGTTTGTGGTGCACTAAGCTGTAGTGATGTATAGAAGTTAAATGGCTTTGGAAGGGAGGCTGTAAGCTGCTGCTTGCAGCTGTGTGCTGTGAACAGAGGAGCTGCCGTGCAGCAGTAGGGTGGTGTTGGTTCTCCTCTCTCTCCACTGGGAGTATTGGCCTGCTCTCCTGGCTTTTCTCTGACACCATCCAGTTTCCTGACAGAAATCCTGGTATCCGAAAGGTCAATTCTCTGCCTCAGGACCTGAAAACCCACCCGAATAAAGAAGGGAGGCAAATCCCAATGCTTCTCAGTCCTAGGAGCACAGCGGCAGCTGAGTGCTTGTATATTTGCTTCTTAGAGATGCATGTAGTGGTGCTTGATAATGCCTGCCTGCCTGGTTCTATCCACACTGGGGCTCTCTTAGGGACCTGGGATCAGTCCTGGAACTAGCATATTGGGACATGGAGGTCCTGAGGGAGGCTTTGGAAAAAGGAGCTGGGGATCTTGTTTATATGTGCTGGATGGCAGGTGGGAGGAACAGTGGTGAAAGAAGAGCATCTTAGGGCTTCTATGGGCACTCAGGTCTGGGGATAAAATGTAACAGAAGGAACCAGGTCCCTTTCTACTCCGATTAATGATAAATTCAGCCACTGTTTCTGGCAATGCCTTGCCTCATTCATTTCAGAAACTTTCAGGAAGTGTTCAGTGAGATTTTATCAGACAGAGGAGGAAAGAAGCCTCCTAACCAACCAGTATCCCTTATCATCATCCAGGAGCAGCTTTGATTTGTCAGGATTAATTTCTGCCTTGGGTTTCTGATTGTCATTAACCTTTTAATTTAATTTTCCTTCTCAGGATGGGGAAGTGCATATAAATGAGCTGAAAAATGGGAACACAGAAATGTTCTGGAACCCAACCAGCGAAGTGCGAAGGCAGAGACTGAAGCGCCACATTGTGCTGTTTGAGGAGCAGACGGACTTTGAGTCAGAGAGGTAGCGAGCTTGGGGAGCATCTCACTGCTGCTTCTCTCCTGGGAGCAGGCATCTGATCAGCAGGGCTCCTCCAGTTCCTCAGCACAGTCCTGGAATGGCAGTGACCTGCTTTGTTGGCACATATTACCCAGCCATTTACCTGTTTCTTTCCAGGCTATTAACTCTGGAGTATTTCCATGAAGTACAGCTCTGAAATAGACCTGGGCTGAGAAACAGTGGAGGCTATATTTTATCTGCTTCAAATAACAATTCCACCTGGACTCCAGAGATCTCTGTAACTGCTGGAGCATTTTATGAAAGGGCAGGATGTCATCCTGAGGTTGGATATCTTGTTAAGAAGGGTTATTTCAACCACAAGCTCTTAAAGTAGATGTAAGAATTGTGGAAATTCCTGGCATCCGCAGAGCAGTACTTTGAACCACATAACAGGATTTTATGAATGAATGTAATTACACAGGTATTTAAACCCGCCTCATAATCTCAGCTGAGATCTCCAATGAAGTCTGCACCAGGCTTTGTAGGGTGATCTAGGTTACTTAAAAATGTAGTTCTGGCACATAACTTAGTGTCGTGGTTTGACCCTGAGTGGATGCCAGGTACTCGCAAAAGTCACTCACTCACTCTCCTCTGCAGCTGAACAGAGGAGAGAAAATTTAATGAAGGGTTCGTTAGCTGAGAAAAGGACTGAGAGAAAATACTCATCAATTACCATCGAGGGCAAAAAAGGCTCAACTTAGAGATATAAAATTAATTTATTGCTAACAAAATCAGACCAGGATAATGAGAAGTAGAATAAGCCCCTAAAAACACCTTTCCCCCACCCCTCCCTCCTTCCCAACTCTACCTCTTCCTCCAGTGGCACAAGGAGACAGGAGGGTGGGCATTTCGGTCAGTTCATCACCCGAGTTCCTCCTGCTGCTCAGGGAGAGGAGTCCTCCCCCTGCTGCACTGTGGAGTCCCTCCCACAGGAGACAGTTCTCCATTAACTTCTCCAACATGGCTCCATGTCACAAGCAGCAGCTCCTTGTGAACTGCTGCAATGTGAGCCCATCTCACAGGCAACAGCCCTCCCCAGACTGCTGCAGCGTGGGTCACTCTGCCATGGGGTCCTTCACAGACAGGCTGCTCCAGTGTGGGCTCCTCTCTCCATGGGCCTCCCACAGGGTCACAGCCTCCACTAAGGCATCCACCTGCTCTGGTGTGAGTGTCTTCCATGGGCTATGGGTGGATCTCTGCATCCCTGTGGATCCCCATGGGCTGCAGGGCAACAGCCGCTTTACCGCTGCCCTCACCACAGGCTGCAGGGGCATCTTGGCTCCAGCTTCTGGAGCACCTCCTCCCCCTCCTTCTGCACTGACCTTGGTGTCTGCAGGGCTGTTCCTCTCACATGTTCTTACCCCACTCTTCTCTAGTCACAATTAAAACTGCGCCACAACCTTTCTTTTGATTTCTTCCTCAGTATGTTATCATAGAGGCATTACCACCATCTCAGCCTTGACCAGCAGCATGTCCGGATTTGGAGCCATCAGGACTCTGCCAGATGTGGAAGCTTCTGGAGCTTCTCCCAAAAGCCACCTCTGTAGCATCCCTGCTGCCAAAAACCAGGCCATGCAAACCCAGTGCACTTTGGAAATTGAAGGAATGAGTAATGCACAAAACAGTTGTTGAGCAAGAGCGTTATGTGCTGAGCAAAGTTATGTGGAGCTGGCCGGCTTTAAACAAATTAGTTGTTCTTCCTCTCCACTATGGTCAGCCAGCACCAGCTGACATCCCAAGCCAGCACGTGCAGTTTGCTGCCTGGCTCTGCGTTACACTGTCCGCTTCTCTGTGGATGTCTGATTTTAGTATTGCATCACATCGCACTAAAAAGATTCCCCTTTTTATAGGTAAGGAAAGGGATTGCATGAGAATAAAAACACATGAAGATTTAGTTTGTACTGGACAGCAGTGGGCATTATGGGCAATAAAGTCTGTATTTGTAACTTACAGAACAGATTTGTTAGCTCTGCAGAGCAGGGCAGGCTGCAGTACATTTATGTATTAATCTTCAGAAGAAGATTCTTTTAAAGGAGAATATTGGTCTTGTGGGCAAAGACTCTCCAGTTCTCCGTTTACCAGAGTTCATGGCCAGAGCCGACTCACTTTGCTGCGTCAGAGATTAATAATGATACGTGCATCCAAGGGAAGGAGGCAACAGGGAAAGTTACAGAGATCCCTAACAGACATTCCACCAAACTCCTTATTATGCTGACAGTTGCATGAATAAATTGCCATCTAATCCAGGTTATATTCTGCCTAAATTGCTTAGTCTTTCCTGCAGTGCTGAAAATCACCTATATTCACAATTGCTGGAGAATCTCTGAAGCTCATACTGTCGTTCAGCTCACCGTGGAGGGTCTCATTGTCTGACACATGCAGCTCTTGATGGAGTAATTTGCCCTTGTCTAACAATTTTGTGCTGTCCCTCTGAGGTTCGTAGAATTAGGGGACTCACTCTTTACACCACTGCATTCCTTAGGAAAGGCTTTACACCACCACAATATTTTCTTGGGCTGTTATTTCACTCCTCCCTCCCATATCCCCATCACTGAGTTTCCTTCCTTTGTTTCTGGGAGAAAAGATTCATACACATAAATAGGGGAGTGACTTGTAAAAAATGAAAGGAAAGGAAGGCATTGCTCTGCATTCAGTTAATTATCTAAGAGGCAGCATTTTTGTAAGTGCTATGTTAATGTACAGTGATAGAAATATAATGAAAGCTTCAGGATCACTTTTAAATTAAGAGCTTCACAGCAAGCTCCAAATTAAATGCAGAAATGAATTCATCTTCTAAATGGCGGATGGGTGTTTTGTAGAGCTGGGAATACTGGAACAGCCTGGATCTCCTGTGCACATTCTAAGCACTAAAGCATACAGCAATGTTTTGGGAGGGCTAGCTGCTACTCTCAGAAGTATTTCCAATCTGAAATGAAAATTAAAGTGCTCTGGTTAGAGGAACTATGGAGAGGCTGATCACAGCTTGGCTATAGTAAAATAAAAAGGTATTGATTTTTCTCTGGTAAAAGGCAGATCCTCTCCCCAGGGCAGATGCTCAGTGAGAACAGCTCATATGACAGATCACGTATCCTTTGGCAGCTGCAAACAAGTGTGAGTGAAAACCTGTGTTCGTGCTTGCAGCTTGTGAGCACGAGGACATGCTTGTTGCTTGTGGATTGAATCAGCTTCCTACAGGTCTGGTTGTAAATCCTATATAGGAGGTGCATGTGCAGCTGCAAGGTGTGCACATAAATTCATTTTCCAGTGCTTCTAAACTTTAAATATAAAGCCTTTGTTTTGGGGATACACATTGACACAAAGGCTTCTAAACAAAAATGCCTGAAAGGATGAGGAACAGAATAGATTCTCTGATCAATCACGTCTGAAGAGGCCACGGATCCCAGTGAGCTGAACGCAGCTTCCTTATGACTCACAGAGACAGCACTGAAGAATTTAATGATTGTTGTAGGTGATGTTAGCTAAGAAAAAGTTCCCTGTACTTCAGCAGGTCACTAATACAGCATTCAGTGTTGCTATTCTCGGTTCCTTTAACTTACAAGCTAAAACAGAGGCTGAGCAATCCTGGTACTGTTCCGCTGGAGGTATCACAGACCCGACAATTTTCTGCTCTAAAGTTTCAGCTGGCAAAATACATTGTTGGTTCTAAGGTGGTTTAACTTCCTTCCCTGCTTATTCCTAGGCTTTGGCAGCACGTTACCAGTGCAATAAACAAAGGCGATCAACACAAGGCGACACAGGAAAAGTTTGTGCTGGAGGAGGAGCAGAGGAATGCCGCCCGGGAGCGGAGGGAAAGCGGCACGGAATGGAAACCGCTGCTGTTCCAGCACGACGCCAGCACCAACGAATGGCGCTACAAATACGAGGAGTGGGTGCTGGGCTTGGGGCTCCCAACACACCTCGCTGCCTGAGTCCCCAGGGATGCAGGCAGGGCTACAGACCTGTAATCAGAGTCCTGCCGTTCCCCAAAACTATATCCAGAGCTTGCCCTTTCTGAGCTCCATGTCATCACTAGAATATATATTCATGATACTAATTGGGGATAGCTGGAAGTGAGGGCTTGGCAGTGGAAAATTCACTGTGCCGTTGGTGCAAATCCCTCTTGCTGCAATCAAGTGCGGAGTCATTTAGCAGAACTTTTCTGCACTGTTCAGAGCAGAGTTAACAACTGTGCTCTCCTCCCCTGGGCAAGAAGGGTGAAACCTCTGGAGACTGAGCCCCCTCACTTATTGCAAGGAACTGTGAATGTGCAGGGAAGTGTCTGTTAGTCCTGTCACTGCACCTGGAAACTCTGGCTACTGTCAGGGGTGATTGCCTGCCCTGATGCATGCAGAATTAGTGTATTAGGCTTAACACACCTAATGTGGGTTTCTTGTTTTTCTGATGATTTTTTTTCATTTGGTCTGAAAAGTCTAAGACCTTGGGATCCTTTGAATGACATTGCCCAATTTGAGAAGGATGGAATACTTCAGACAATGGAAAGACACTTATCCACAAGGATGTCAAACCACAAAGCGACATGCATAAACAATCAAATTACACGGCACAAGGTAAAAAGCCTGTTTTTGGGAATATAATATTCTTTATGATTGTTTAGATACAGCCCTTTTCTACAGCATTTTCATGTAAGCACAGCATAGGCTGAAAGGTTTGTTTTGGGTAAATATAGCTTGTTACCATAGGCCTGCAGTATTATATCATCATTAACTCCAAATAATTATAATTATTGATTGAGGTATTCTATCCATTTTGGCATTTTTCTTCCACCCAATGTTAGTGACAGTGACTCTTACACTGATTTTTGCACATGACTGAGCTTAACTTTGCTGTTCAGTGTTTCCAAAGCAGAAAACTTCCCATAGATTTTGGAGTACACAACTGAGATCCTGCGACTTCAGTTTCAGTCTTTGCCATCAGCCTTTATCAATCACCCTCTCTCAGACAAGACAAGAAACATCTTTCCATCCTTTCCCTTAAAAAGAGATAATACTCCGCTATTTCACTGCTTTCATCTTTGGAGTGATAGATGTCATTCATAACACACTTTGCAGATGTAGAGGTGCTATCTAGCTAAGCATAACCCGTATTACACTGAAAAACTTGCATCTTATTATGTACATAGAGTTTTCTTTTATAATACCCCACATCTGAATGTGTCTGATTCAGCAGGGAAGTTGAGGTTCGTAACTGCTTTTCAGCCCCTGTAGTGAGAGGTTTGAATCAATGTGTTTGATTTACTCATCTGAGAGGAAGGGAGAAGCTTTCCAAAGTGCATCAAGAAATTAGGCATAAGAGTTCTGTGATGCTCAGATCCTTCATGCACCTTCTGAAAAATCTTCACTGGGGAATTTGATTCTAATTTTTTCTTCTTTTCCAACTCTCTCTTACATACCTGGTTGAGTTGGGTACACAATTCAGCAAAGGAGCTATAAGGTTCATCCATAGTGTGTGTCAGTTAAAGCTACAAGAAGAATAATTTGGATAGGTGTCTTAAGAATGTTGTCATTTGAGGAAATGCTTCTGTATGAGGCGTGTGTGTAATATCCTTAAGTAGCTGCCGGAGTCCAACTACTAGGAGCTGCTGAGAAAGCAATCAAACTTCACAATCTCACACATATTTCCCAGCACCCTGAATTGTTTTGTTTAAAGCAAACACATGGGTCTTCAGTTTGATAGAGACTGAGTATCTTTTAATCCCTGTTTTATCCAGAGGTCTGCCAAAGACTGCAGGCGCCGCAAAACCAGTGATCAGCCGTCCAACCACAGCCAGAACACAGAGAGCAGCTGTTCAACGCCAGAGTCAGTGCAGGAGCTCTCAGATGATGATGGCAAGTATTTGGGTGTCACTGGGTCAGGCTTTAATGTTCCTCCCTTGGTACCTTCTTCCTTGAGCCAGCCCTTGGACATTTCCCAGCCCAGTTAATACCATGGGCCCACAGGCGGCACAGAGAATGTTCTGCTTTTCTATTCTCTTTGTGTACTTCTCTTTCTGTCTCAAAACAAGGACTTCCCAACTCCTGGCAAAATTGGAAAAATACACTGACATTCCAGTCAACACATAGGAAACAGGCTTTGTTTCTCTTTCTCTTTTCTCTGCCTTCCCTAGAGGTGACCTTGAATGTTTGAGAAAGGGAGGCCTGGTGTGAGCACTCCTTTCTCCTCCCCTCAGCTGGGGAGCATTATTTCCTGAGAACTGACTGAGAAGCACCCTGAGCCAGAGTCACCTGTTACAGTGGCCTGGGTCTTCTGGGTGGAAGATTCTGTTCCCTGTCTCTTTCTCCCCATGTTTCCTCCTGAAAGTGTCCCCCCTAGCAGTGACAATTAGATCATAGCAACCCACTTGCTGTGTTGTGTTTCATCACTACCACCAGAATGGTGATGCAAAACATAATTGTCCTTCAATACTTTGCCACAGGGTTTGAAAGCCTGTGTGCTCAGTGTGGGAAAGAAATGAATCACCTGAAGGAAATTCACTCAGCTGTCTTATCCCTACAGAAAGCCCAACAGGACATACACAGGTAACCATTTTCTGTCATGAAATCAATGATTTTAATGGGCTAAAGATAACTTGTGGCATTTAATTCCTCACTGTGGCCTTTGGAGTGTCTCTGTGAGCTGCAGGAGTGCAGTTCAAGTTGTTGCAGTTAAAGTAACCAATTAACACACCAGAAAGACAAACCCACGCAATGCTTGAAACAGTGAGGAGGAAATCTCTTCCTTGTAACACTCTCTTTGTGGGCAAAAAGCATCACCTCAGCACATTACACAACTCGAGGTACTCCTGACTGAGAGGAGCTGAGATTTTAGCCCCAGGTAAAAATAAATCTCTGCCAGGCAAGAACATGTGAGGTCTCCCTTCTGGTTGAGCATGTTAGGAATTTCCTCAGTTTGCTTATATATACAGCCTTACAGTTTGCTGTGGAGATGCAGGGGTGTGGTCTGAAAAACTGACACTAAACTCCGGTTTTTGCATAAATGGGCTGTATAAATGGCTGGTTGCCATCTGAGGGAAGCAGCAACCACATCTGCTGCTGACAGAGGGCTTTGCCCTGCAGACTCCTGTGGGGAGGCATTAATTGCTAGTTCCACTCCAGGGAGCCCTGCTGATTCCCCTCTGTGTGAGGAGGAGGCTGGATTATCCAGCCCTCCCGAGGCTTCAGTGAGGTGGGATCACACAGGAGGCCCACCATTTCTGGATGCCAGAGCCATTGATGATATGGTTTTAGCTTCACTGCAGCTCCTGGGGGTGTCCAGGGCAGGCCCTTGAATTTGGGAAGGTTAGGGCATAGGTTAAACTCACAGGGTTCTGAGTGGGTGCTGGAGGAAGAGATTTCATGGGGTTTGTGCCCTTCCCATGCCAACCAGCTGCAGCCAGAAGTACTGATCTTCCTGTTAAAAGGGGGGAGGTAAAGTCTATGGGGGCACACTGCTCTGCCCATGAGGGTGTCATGGAAGTACAGGGATCCCTCCTGGTGTGGAAGTTCTGGGTATGCACACCTCTCTCCAACACACAAATGATCGTATTGCTTTCTTTTGCAGAAACCTCAGTGCTCTGAACAAAAAGTCCTTCCACAGGAAGGCCTCTTCTGAAAGCTTCCTCCTGGACTCTCGCTGTTGGTTTCTCCTCTGCATCTTTCTTACGTGTCAACTCTTCATTAATTATGTCTTCAAATAAAATCACTACGTTTGGCAGCAATAATGATCACTGGCTGCAGGAGGGGGCCACTCGCGCAAGGAGCCCAGCGAGGCACCAAAGCACTTTAGAACCAACATGGCAGAGGTGGAAGGAAGTGGAAAAACGAGGTTAAAAAGGGACCTAGGAACCTGCAAAACTTTGTCCCTGCAGATTATATCATTTTTGCCTTTTACATGTACATCTTCAAGGACCTCTTAACCTGTATGGGCCTTAATGCTGAAGCCAAATGTAGCTTTAATTGTGCAATTTGTTTTCTATGTTTTGTCATTTTCTGATGCAATTAATAATTACCCAGCAGTATTGGTAACCCCGAAATGGTAATCACCTCAACATTTTGGAAAAGTCACGGCGGCCTGGGTCATAGCTCCAGGAGTGAGGGAGAGCAGTGGGGGAGCTGTAAAGAACTGATGCCCACGGTGCCTGTCCGGCTGCCTTTAATTACAGAAGGGAGAACACTTGGTCCAAAAAATCCACCCCCGGAATATTAAGTCACGGTCTGTTTTGTCAGCCCACACAGAATGGGACCTCAGGATGTGTTTTATTTTCCATTCCACGGAAACTGTAAATATGCACAATTTCCTAGAGCCATTCTTCTTTAGGAAATGGGAAGTATTCAGTGAAAGCTCCTTGTTTGCTTACGGAGCTGACTGGTGTCCTGGGTCTGGCCCATCGAGTGTGATGTCAGACACGCCTGTTTGTAAAACCTGGTCACTTACTATTATTGTTATTATTTGCTATATGGCTGTTTTATAATATCACACACTAGCATTGTAGAGAGAAATCCACTGCCCCAGCATAGGTGAGAAGGATGGGAGCGATGTAGGTGTACGTGTGTTCGGTCTTAGGCACATTTATTGTCAAAGGTCAGGAAAGAGGGAGGGTTTTGCCACTGCATTGTTCAACCCTGTTAATAGTCTTCCTATTTTACACCATTTTTTAAAGATTTGCAATATTTTCTGTAGACTGCAGACAATACTAAGCCTTTCTTTTCTGGCCTGAAGTAGTTCCAAGTGGTAAGTACTGCTATATATACAGCCTTAAAATACTTAGTGGTGGTGCCAGTCTGGGCTATCTTTCAATGTAAATGTTTCCAAATTTTTAAGTACATTCCTCGTCATATTCCCCAGTTAGGGGAAACCTGTTTGTGCTTGATATGTTGAAATAAAACTACACACAACTTTCAGTGGCAGTCTATCTGACAAATTATTTTTGGGTTTGTGTTTGATAGTATTTTACAAGTAAATCACTTTTTAGAGGAAAATCTACAGGAAAGGGCTTCCAAGGATGTAAGTTAGAACAGCAATAGCAGTTTGATACCCCTCTGGCTGAAATTGTCAGAAATTGTCTGAAATTGTCTTCTAGTTATAGCAACTTCCACAGAAAGAGAAGTGGTTCCCTTGATTTTCACTGTTGTACATGCAAACATACAAACTTGTCTTGGACTTAGGAAACCTTTATATCAAGGAGGTGACTTGATGATAGTGAATAGATTGTTCCACAGAGAGAACCACAGCTCTCTGATATGAACAGGCAGGGTAAGAGCCGGTATCTGGAAGCCAACATTCAGGAAACTGATCACAAACAGTAAAGGGTGAGAGTGGCTTTGTTATTAGCAGAAGTCTCCAGAAAACCAAAGTATTCTTCATCCTTAAGGAAGCGTCCATGGAGAATATGAACATTATTGATCCAGATTGGGTGCCCTTTTGAAGGGCATCACCCCAGTCACTCGTTCTGAGGAAGTCTGACCTGTGCCACGTGTGGTGTAAAACTCAGAGGAGACAGGGTCACCTCTTCCTGCCAGGCTGTGTCAAGTCTCGTGTGCACCTTCAAAGTGTTTGCTGCTAAAGCTGTGCGAACGCATCCACTAGTCTCCTTTGAATGCTTCAGCAAGTCAGCACATCTCTGGCCTGTCAGCACAGCCTTCCTCACCACACTCATCCTGCTTTGGGACCATGTGTTTGAGTTACGGACCGGAGCCTCTCCACTTCTGTAGGGCTGTTTATATCCCTCGGGTACAACTGTATCCTGGCTTTGGGAACTGGTTACCAAGTAACAACAGAAAAAACCCCAAACAACCCAAGCCCCCCTGAACCAAAGAGAAGCAGTGCTGAGCAGGAGGCCTTCAGTAGGTGTAAATGAGAGTGCTGGAAATAGTTCAGATTATTTCTATTTTACCAAACTATGCACCCACAGGGATTTCACTAGGACTTGTTAGTGCAGTTGAGTAAAATAAACACTGTTACCACAAGAGCAGCAGTTCGGTGAAAGAAGCTCTACCAACCTAAACAAACTAATTACGCATCAGCAGAGGAAAAGTTTCAAAGAGTTTTTAGGGCTGCTGCCACAGGAGATTAAAAAATAATCCGAAAAGGAACAGCCTATGAATCTTTGTGCCATTAATTTTAATCCAATTTCAACATCTGGAGGTGAATGTTCCTACATGCCAGTTACATGCACATGGGAAATGAAAAGTAGTATTGAGGAAAATCATGGCCAGAAACGTTATTTCTCTGGGAGGAATAACTGCTGAGGAGAAACGTGAGGACCCTTTTAGGGCGTTAGAAAACCCAGTTATATGCACTTCGTTTGCGCAGTGTTGGAAAAATTCTCCTTCCACCCTTTCCCTCTGCTTTTTGTGATCAGGGTGGGCAGCCTTCAGCACGCGAGGTTCAGGTGGAGAGACGAATGAGGCGATTTCCTGCGGTTTCTGCACGCCGGAGTGGGACACGGAGGGATGGAGGTGCAGAGNCTGGCAGCCGTCCGCAGCCAGAGCCCGAATCCCGCCTTTGGAGGGGCAAAAAGTCTTCCTCCAGCCCTAGCGTGGAGGAGCTTTGTGGGTTTTTTCTACCATTCTCTTCTTCAAGAGACTTTAGTAACTTTCCCGAAATTTTTGTTCGCGTTTGATATTTCGGGGAGCCTGCGGCAGCGCCGCTGCCGTGAACCCAGCGCCTCCAGGGAATGGCCACAGGTAGCACGTCTCCGCATCCCTTCCCAGCGCACTCCCTGTCGCCTCTCCTTCTCGGAAAAAAAAAATTACAAGTCAGGAGTGAGTTCTTTAATAGTCCTCCTATTATTTAACTGGGAAACTGGAAGTTTCCTCATCTCCCCGCAGTTACGGGGAAGCCTTTCAGTCTACCGGCGAGAGAGTTTAAAGAGTGGATCCCATTTGGTTTTAGCTTAGAATTTGCCCGCTGGTGGCAATTAGTGACGGGGAGCTCGGCGGCCGCCCCTTGCCCTCCTCCTGCTTTTGTTCTAGAAGTTTTTCTCGTGTTAGTCTTGTGAGGGATGTGACTCAGGTGTCCCGAGTCCGAGCCTGGGCTCGCCTCCCTGGAAGCACCTGACGTCCCGGCGCTGGGAGGCTCCGCGGGAGCCCTGCCGAGGCGTGCGCGACCCGCACGTTTCTTCCTCTTAAAAAAAAAAAGAAAAATTATCCCCAGTGCTCCTGGTAGCATTGTTAACGTCTTGGCTTGTTTTCTGCCTAAGATTAGAGCCAGCGAGACATGTTGCATGAGTCTGTGGGGCGTTTCCTCGATTTTGCGGGAGCGAGACTAGCGCTGATTCCGATGAATTAAAAAGATGGGGGAAAGGAGAATCGAATCCCTTGCACACCGCGGAAGCTTTGGCAACTGCAGTGAACTAGCGGGAAGAAAACAGAAGTTTATGTGGAGGCAGGAATGTGCGGCAATAGCTGCCTAAAACCCATCAGCCGCTGCATGCTGCTGCCTTAACCCCAGCTTTGTGATGGCAATTACTGCTGTGAGCAGCACTTAGCAGAAATTAGTTTGGGTTTCCTCTGTGGCTTCCCATAAACTTCTTCCTGAGATAGTTATCGTGTCCTGGGAGGATGAATCGCTCAAAAGGCCTCTTTGCCTCTGCTGTAGGTTGTGCTACTGACGATGCCTAGAGCCCGAGCAAGCTGTGGGGAGAGAGAGTACTTCCATGAAGGTCGCTGCTGTGTATTTTGTGAAGCAGGTAAGACTTTGAGCAGTTACAGCTGACAGCTGTTGTTTTTTACATTGCACCCCGCACAGGTGTGAGCCTGGTTGGAGCTGTGATTGCTTCTTAGTGCTGTAGAGGCTGGGCTCCACTTTGAAGTGAGAGCCCCTTAATGCAACAGGTGATGACTGGGAGAGGTGCTTTGGCATCAAGCCAGGAAGCCTCTGCTTGTGGGCAAGGATAAAGTTTTTGAAGTTAAGTGATTTAGTTAACACAAAGAATGGGCCTAGGGGAATTCTGATATTTCTGTGTCTGTACACAAAACTTTGGTTTGGTTTTGCTCTCCCCTCCTTGCTCAATGCGTGCAGAGTTAACAAGTTTTGCACCAAGAAGAAACCTCTCCTTAGTATAAGAAGCTTACTGGTGCATTTAGGTGGGATTCAGACAAAGGAGAAAAAAGTTTATTTAAAGCAATTCTCCCTGTGCTTGCCCCATTCCTTCAGCAATGGTGCCATCCGCATGGCTCCCTGCCTGAACCGCTGCAGTGACTCATACTTGTCCCAGCACAGGCCTTGCTGGATGCCTCGTTTTTCACCTCTCCCTGTCTGAGCAGCAGATAGCAAGTGTGCTTCCTGACTCTCCTGTGCTGCTCGGCTCATGGGGCACGCAATTGATTTGCAAGGAAGGGTTGAACTCTCCCCAGAAATTTGTGTTGTAATATCCTGGTTTAGCCCTCTGTCTGTTAAAAGATCCCCTGAGGTTGCTGCTGCTGCCGGTTCTCTTCTTCCACAGGTACTTTTGTTGCTGATCACTGCAGTGCTTCGCATTTGAGAGGAAAATGTGACCCTTGCAAGGAAGGAAAAGGCTTTACTGCCCATGAGAACGGCTTAGAGGAATGCTTGTCTTGCAGACAGTGCAAAGAGGGTACCAAACACTACTCTGATAAAACCTTAATCATTTCCTCCTTTTTAATGTGGAAAGCCTGGTCCTCATTGAGCAAATTGAACTTAAAAATAGATTGCCTTTATGGCCTGAGTATAATCTTTGCACTTGCTAACTTGTATTTTATTTTTAGATCAGATAACTCTGAGACCCTGTACTCTGACACAGAATGCTGAATGCCAGTGCAAACAAGGGTATTTTTGTGTTGATGAGGGCTGTGAAATGTGTCAGAAACACAGTCAAATGTAAGTTTGAGAATAAGTGACTATTTTCCTTCTAGGGAATGTTAGAGCTGTGGCGTAATCTGTGCCAATAGTTAACACATGTCATCAGGCTGTGAATAATTGTCCTGAAGCCAAATGGCATTATTCATGCATTTCAATTTTAGGTGTCAAAATCTGTGATGTTGAGACCTAGAAAGACGTGGACTTGGGTATCATTGTGCTTGTTGCTTATGGCTGTAAACTTGCATTTTTCGTGTCTTCAGGTTGGTATTTCCCCAGAAACACACTTGAATGAACTTTCTAGCACCCAGTTCAAAATTTTAGGATGTAGAACTACCTTGAAGGAAACTAACTGTGCATGAATAATGCCTATATTCCTATATTGTGTGGTTTGTTCTTTTTTTTCTTTTCCCCCCTCCACTTAGAAGCTAACATACATTAATTTTATTTGCTTTGCTTTTATTTTATCTTGTAGTATTATCTTGGATTGTTTAAAGGTGCACTTCTATCAAAGTTTATGCATGTTTATGTATGTTCCATTCATGGTTCTAAGCTCTGTCTGAAAAAGAATCAGGCCTGGGCAGAGCTACATATTTCTCTGGAAATGTTAATACAACCTTGTGTTACCATCCACTTCAGGCATCCGGATGAGAAAGAAAATGTGCAGAATTCCACTGACACTACAGACCCAGGCTTACCCAATCAAGGTCTGCTACACAAATCCCACTCAGCTTGGTTTGTTGGGTCGGTGGCTTCAGGCTAATAACACCAGAGCAGTCTGTGAAACATTGGTTTCCACTACTGTAGCATATTTAACAGCAGCTGCATTTTAATCTGGGAATTACTTGCTTAAGACAAGCTCTGAAAGGACAAACCACCTTAATTTTCACATGGTGAAAAGCTACATGTGTTGCCAGGGTTCTTAAAGTTCCAAGGGTGACACAGTTGAAAGTTATGGATGGTGTAAAGATATTTTCTATGCCTGAGAAGCTGTGCCTGGAGTAGCTTTCTCTTCTGCCAGGCCAGAGGGAGAGGCAACTCACTCTGTGCTACAGCACCCAAAGCTTGCTATCATCTTTTGCATGCTTGTTTCCCCTTAAGTGTCTTTCCAGAAAACCTTGTAGAAGTTGCATTGCAGCTCTGTGCAAAATTCCCCGCTGCCTTTGGAATCATGATGTGCAGTTCAAACAAGTACTCACACGTTCAGGGCAGCGGCGAGTCCCAGGGCCTTTTCCAGGACAAACTATCTCGGTTGTTGTATTAGTTCTGGGCTTAGGTTTTTCTCTAGGACAGCAAGGAATATCTTTCTGGGGGACTGTTTCAGTACTAATTTTATTTTTTTTCTTTGCAGGGAAGGGAGCTCTTGTTTGGGTCATTCCGGTTGTGTTGGCTTTTTTGGGTTTGCTAATCGTTGTTGTTGTGATTAAAAAGCTGAAGTGTGATAAAGGTAACTGCTTGATTATTATCCACCAAATTTGCTTTCCAGATCTTGGGCTAACATGCACTAGGGCTAGCCCTGGTTTTTGTGTTGCCTTTCAGGGGACCTATTTAAGTTCTACTTCATTTAGCATGTGATTGAATTTATCAAGTCCTGCAAAACATAGAGTAGTTTTGTTTGGTAAATAAAATGCATAAACTTTAACTATGAGCTTTCTTATCTTGCTGACAGATGCCTCTGCTTCAAAGCAAGATTATCATAAGGTCCTTAAAAAGGACTTCTCCAATCTACTTGCTTTGTATTGGCAAAGAGGAAAAACCTGTGTGTGGGTTCAGGTGCATGGGGCAAAAAGTAGCAACTAATTAAATCACTAATTACTTTCATTGTGTTTGGCTGTGGAGATTTTTTTCTACAAATATTTGCCCCTTGGTCATTTGAACCTCTTAATGTGAATGTTAGGTTGATAAGTCCTGTGTGAATTTGTTATTTAATGGAAACTGAGCTGTTTTCCTCAGAAACTTTTATTTCCACTATTGTGTATTAAAGTATTTTTGCTACTAATGTAGTTAATACTGAAAATTATTCTGGATTTTAAATGCTAAGTTTGTTTAAATTATGTCTTACTCATATTGCAGTAAAGACATTTTCTGCCTTCTCTTCTATATTGCAACAGCCTACAAAAATGCTGAGAAGCATAAAATCTGGAGTGGAGGAGGTTGCAAGAGTGGTTTAAAAGCCAAACTGCATCCTATGCTCTGCATTTTACAAAGCAGGACTCCTCTCTGTGTGAAGGCACAGTGTTTGTGCTGTTGATGGAAGCTAAGGGTAGTACTGTGGTGAAATGTATGACAGGTCAGAGAAACTAAATGCCTTGTAAAAGCTTTGGCTGTGTTACAAAAGTTTCTGTTGCATTTAAGTCTTATGTGAATTCAGCCATGTTTGCTGCAATTCCTGTAAGTTTCTTAGACACTTATTTTGTTTTTCAGCTGCCTCAACTGATAAAGATGCAGAGGGAGGTCTGGTAAGTATGTGATGGATCAAGTGTTTCGTCTCAGTCTAATTGTTCACAGCCTAATTGTACCTGATATGCAGCCCTCAGTGTTTGTCTCACTGTAGACCTCTGGTAGGATGTGTTCCTGTGATGCAAGAAGTTATGATTCATACAAGGTCAGATATTAATTAGCCAAGTGCCTGATGCATTTAGTAGCTGCATGTGTCTGCTGCAGTTGGCCTTGTTAATACCTGGAAACATTTCAGAGCCTGTGACCAGGATGCTTTGAAAGCAGAGAAGAAACTTGGACTAGCTGCAAGCTTTCACTTCAGACTGTCTGCAACTGATACCTTGATTCCATTGATTTCTTTTTTTCTGCTTCACACGTGTATCCCCAACTGATGTCAGCTATTGTTTACCTGCATGGTGGTGTTTGAGCTCTTACTGCATTGTGACTACAAATTATTTCTTCATAAGAGTACTGCTGATCCAGTAAAGTGATTGAGCCTTCCTGCCTTTGGGCTCATGTCACAAGCTACAGACCAGGACCTGACAGTCGAAATTCTTGGTCTTAAGCAGTTCCATAAGAGGAAGGGTCCAGGGCTCAGAGCATGCCAGTTCCAAAGTACATCCCTAAAAAAGGTTTATCCAGCTGAGGCTGGCTGCTGGCAAATGTTCCATCTTAAAGCTGGGTATATCCTGGCACCCTGTAGTCAAACACTATTTCAGAACCTTTCCGTTTGAGACTGAAAAAACCTATTGCTAGTCTAGCATTTTGCAAGAGAAATACAAAACTGGATGAGGTAGATACAAGCTGGCTTTAGCTTCTCTAGTTAAAAACTACATCCCTACCAGCACTGTAAGGCAAAAATGAGCTCAGTCTTAGTTTTATAGTTAATGACACAACCAATGTTAGTCTTGATGAGGATCTGGGGAAAACATCCAGACTCTTCTCACAGTGTGTGTACAGCACTTTTTTCTCTCTGGAGCTTCTCTTGTCCTTCCCCAATGCATTACCCACCCAGTGTATGCACTCTTGTCTAATGTTACTAATTAGACATTTTGAGTAATTAAATGCATTTTAATTATGTCAAAAATACTTAAAGACTGAAGAAACAGAATTGAAAGATACGTTCAAAGGATTACCCTAAACTCCGCTCTTTTTCTTTTTTAAGGTCCATAAGTGGGTCAAATATGTGAAACACCCCTGTTTTTCTGTTGGGTTGTGTCTCCCCTCACGCCCTGGCCAGATTTGCAGCACTTCATCTATTTGTAGAAGCTGATGAAGAAACATGACGGAAAACCTGGCCAAAATGCTGTAGCGTAGGAATAGGCAAATATAACATCTCTATAATTTGAATAAAATGGTTGTAGAATGATGCAGTTACAAATTGGTGCATGGTGCCACTTGTGTCTCATGTAAGAGCTGTCACAAGCAGATACAAAGTCTGCACTTGGAGTGCTGATGCTGCTGTAAGAGCTTATTTGCTAAGGAGAGTTGCACTGATGCAGTCCTGAGCCTGGGCCTTTGGGCACCTACACACCTTCCCTTCCAAAGTACCAGTGAATTCATACTGCTCTAACCCCCACAACAGCTGTTGATGCTGGATTTTGAAACAAAAGCATCAGCCATGCTGTGCTCTTTCAGTTGTTTGGTTTCCTGTTTAAGAATTATCCTGTAAAAATAAGATCACCTTCTTTAATGTGTTTATGCCCTTAAACAGAAAGTGTTTTCAATGAGAATGATGCACAACTACATGTGTGATATGTGGGGTGGTTCCCCCTCACATCCCTGCTCATGCACATTGGTCACGTGGTGGTGTCACCTGCGGGTCACCGACCCTGTGCAAGCAGAAAGCATGCTGGCTTATGCTTACAAGGGGACTGCACCTTAATAAACACAAGTCTCAGGGGCAGAACAGTAACTCCACATCCTCATTTTCCACATGTAAAAAAATACTCCTAAAGCTTGCCAGCTTTAGCACTCCCTGTCATGCTAGACATGCTACTCTGCTTTGTGCTTGTACTGTTCATGTTGAGCTGGTCCCGTATGCCCTGGCTATGCTTGTTTAATGAATTGGCAATGTTAAAAATGAAGGGAGCCTTTCTCGCTGGCTGCAATATACACGGGTCCTCACTGGCCTCTTCCAACTGATTATAGTCTGTGAATCTGCCAGGAAAGCTAATTAGCCACAGACAGCCCAAGGGAGTGCACTTCCATGGAGCTGACAGGCCACTTGGCAACAGTTCTGAGAGCATCAGCCTTGACACAGCGATAGGCTTGGGGCCCCTGGTGCTGTTAAGTCAGCTCAGGTGCAGCAAGGCAGTTTAACTCCCTCCTGTCTTAAGAGGGGTACATATCTTCTGTACCTAGAGAGGAACAAGCAGCAATCCACATCAGTGAGAACATAAGGAAAAGTTTCCTGTAAATGTTGTGGAAGTAACTTTGTGAGCCCTACCCTGCAGTCCAGAGAGAGCAGAACAGCCAGAGAGGTGGAGAGTCAGGCTCTGAAACCATTTGAAGTCTAATTCTGTAAAGACTGTAACTTTGCGAAATTATCAGCTCTCCTTTTATCTCTCTGACATCTGGTGACTTCAAGTATTTCCTTTTCCTCCCCCAGAAGAAAATAGTAGGAAATAATGTGGTTTCTGAGCAGGGCAGTGTCCTGCGCAGGGGCTGGAAGTGCCATATGACAGTGTGGTTGAGGAGGATTGCTAAGTCCTCATCACCAGAAAAACCTGTCCAGAATTCTGCTTTTCAGCAGAATGCCCCATCTAATTTTCCAAGTGGAACTCCAGAAAACTGTAAGATAAGTGTATGTGTGTGAAATTATCATTGTATTTTCTCTAATATAGGTATCCCTTTAGTTGAGTTCTTAACTATTCCTAGAGCTTTCAGGCAAAACAATAGAGGCAACTTTACCTTAAAGATGTAGTAGGAATTACGGGAAGTGATAGCTTGGGGGGAAAAAAAACTTAAATCCCTCATTGAATTTACTCTGTCTCTTTCATCTCCTCGACAGAAGCCACTCTTTTGTGATAGCAGCGAATGTTGCCTTGGAGCCGGTAGCGTGTTTGTTTCACCATGCAATTTTCTTTACTCCAGTACTTTCAGGTCTGCTCTGAAATCTGCCCCCCTTCCCCTTTTTGCTTTGTGTGCTGTAAAAGCAAGCTGTCAAGTAGGTAAAAAATAATTTTGAGTGAAGCATCCTGATTTGTTGGAATAATGGTCCGACTTTGTATTACAGGTACAAGAACCAAGTCAGATGATTGTTAAAGATCTCTCTCAAAGCGGTAAGTATTCCACAAATTGGCAGTACTTGGGATTTGTTTTCTTTTCCTGTTGACTTTAGTCTACTTAAGGGATAGTATAAAGAGGCTAATGAACATTGCTTAGAGCTATAAGGCTTCCAGTTTATTGTAAAATATGCTGAAACAGGATTATTGCTGTATTTGAGAGAAGCTGTAATCCCTGTGGTGCCCTGTTCTACCTTGGAGCATGACTTTCCTTGCATGGGAGTATAGTGCAGTTATGGTTTTAGGAATAAGAACGGTACAAATTTCTTAGAAATATTTTAAAACGAGTCTGCATTGCAGCTGTGTACTCTGCTTTACTGACTGAGCTATAGGTCAGAGCGGGAGATCTCTCTATCAAATGTCCCCTCACGTGGAAGACCACATCAAACCTCCATACATCCACGTGTACCCAGCAGATTTTGTGCTGGATGTCCTGGCAATGGGTTTTGCTCATGGTGGTCTTGGTGGGGCAAACCTCTACCAGCAGCATAGTGGAGTGGTTAAAACTTCCTCTTCAGTAGCCCTGCCAAGGGAATGTGCCAGCCAATGAAGCCTTCCTCAAAACCACCTTTACTGGATGGTGTCTTGCCTTAGGAGACCACTTCTGAGATGTGCACCAATACCTTTAGCTACTTTCAAGACTACTTAGTAGAAAACCTTTTTGTCCTGCTGCTTCTTAGGTGCCAAACCCTGCCTTGCTGCTGCTGTTTGGTCTGTGCAGGTATTGGCTGAAAATTAAGGGGAAAGCATGTATGCGAGCTATGGAAAAAAAACCCCTTGTGTTTTAAAATCCAAGCTGATGTGTGTTGTGTGTTTCTTCTTGCAGAACTGAGAGAGACCTTGGAGGCCTTCGTAAAGGAAGTACCATCACAACAGTGGAAGCAGCTTATGAGAACTCTTCTACAGGAAAATGATATTGATAAAGTTATTTCTAAGTTTCCTGATAATAGAGAAGAACAATCCTATCGGATGCTTCTCATCTGGAGAAACAGACTGGGAAAGAAACAATGTATTATTTATTTACTGGATGCACTGAGGCGTATAGATACGAAGCTTATTACAACATATCAAACACTTTAAAAAGTAGTAACATTATAAGTAAAGTAGAAGCTGAAGATTAATATTTATGAGGAACTGCAAAAATGTTCCTGTGTACATATGTGTGTCTTCAGACTTCCTTTAAACGAGGGTGTCAGAAACTGCTAGTAGAAATTGACTTGATACCCTCCTCACCTTATGCAGAGAGCTGCAAGGGATGTAATGCCTTTGTTGTTTACATGTTTACAATGAGCTTCCCACCTTTGAGTTGTAAAATATTAAACTCAGGTGCTAGATGCCCACTTGGGAGCCAGGAGCTCGGGCATCCCTTATGGTGTCCTAATAACTCCTAATGGCAGTGCTGTGCTGTCCCAGCCTGGGTGGTGAGGACCGAGAATCCCCTGCTGATTTTGAGAGAATATTGTGATGCTTTGGTTTCCGAAACGATTTCGTTCTGTATCCGACCGCCCAGCACCGTTATGTTTGAAGCACAGCAATAAAAGCTTGGCTGAGACGGAAGCTGACTCTGGGACTTTGTTCTGGCGGCGGCGCCCCCGTCCTTGGGGCTATTTAAGGAAAGGAGGGCGGCCGCGCTCGGAGCCGGGGGCTGGCTGCCGCGGCGCTGCTGGGTCACGGGGTGGCCGCGGTGTTCCGGGCGGCCACTTCTCAGCCGGGCGGTGCCGTGTGGGGCC
>VZTG01010319.1:218942-267198 GCA_013397845.1 Melanocharis versteri
GGGGCCGCAGAGCCCCGCGCTGGGTGCGCGTCCCGCGGGACGCGGCCCGCCGTGTGCCTCGCCGCCGGGGTAGGGGCTAGTGGTGGCATTCAGCGGCTTTTGGGAAGAATTGGGAGCTGCTCGTCGCCCACGTCCGGCAGCAGCTGTGCCCCAGCTCGGTGGGGGCCGGGGGATGCTGGGCGCGCTCGCTCCGTGCGCTGCTCAGCGCGCCGTCCGCGCTTTTCACCTGTCTCTGTGTCTCCCGTGCTGTCTTTCCCGAGCCGTCGGTGTTCTCCCCTGAGCTCACGCCTGAACTTTTGGACTTTCACGGGCGTTTTTTGTGGTCGTGTTTTAATGGTGGGTTGTACTGCTCGCTTCCATATGGAAGGAGGGCTAGGGTAGTACTATAATTTTTGGCACTACTGTAGCAAATGGAAACTTGGAATACCAGTCATGCAAGTATGAAATACCATTATGGTATGTAAAGGGTTGGAAATCTCTGTCATTCCAGTGAAGGATCTGTAAATACAAATATTTTTGCCGCTTTTTCTCTTGTTACCGAAAGTTACTTTGTTCTTTATTCATCACACATAATATTCCCACTAAAGTGAAACATTTCTTGTTGTCAAGGGATTGGCTTTTTCAGAAGTCTTTCAGTATCTTGGAGCAAAAAAAAAAAAACCAAGAAAGGCTCAGTTCAGGTGCACTTTAAGAAACTCTTTCGTTACAATTTGTTAGGGTGGGGTTTTTTTATTGAAAGGGCAATTGTTATACTTAGTTTCAGTTTAGGAAAAGTGGAAGTGAAACTTTCAGGACTCGAGTGACTAGGATTGATAAGCTTTTCCTTGGTGTGGGATACTCCAGCCTTAAAAATCCCTGCTTATCTAAAAGCCTGTTGCTCCTCATGTGTGAGTCCTGATAAGTCCTTTGTTTTTCTGTCTCCATGTATGCTGTGTCTGGCATTAGCTGGAATCACTGCATTGGTTTGGTTCTTGTGAAATGTTTATGGAAACGGAGAATTCATCTTGGCTGAGCAGATGGTTGGAATTCTTTTCAAAGGTAGCAGAGTGGCCGGCCAGGATGATAAATGGCCAGTTTAGAGCTGTATTAATAATGGTACATTCGTCTTTTGTGGGTTGTCTTATATTTGTGAAAGCCAAGTTGGACAATAAATTACATTTCAAAATGTTCAGAAATGGGTAAGATTTCTTTTTGGAGAATGCCTCTGCAGAATTCCCAGAACATTTACACGGTCATCTAATTATGACTGACAAGGTTAGCAGGTTCAGGGAAGCCCAGGAAACATAATTTTTCCCTGAAGCAAAGTAACTCCCTGGTTTTGTGTCAGCTAGCTTACTGCCTACTTTATGCTTTCCTGTATTTACTTTGCTGTCAACACCCTAAAGGAACAGAGGTTTTCATTTTCAAGTTAATAAAAGTGAAAATATTCTGTGAAATTTGATATTGTGGGGGTTACGTGTCTTGATTAAACTTCAAAAGTTATTTTATGTGCAGAGAAAATGTAGAAGCAGTGGTGTGCCTTTGAGTCTGTGTGTTGCTGCAGTCTCTCAGACGAATTCCCAGTGTCCTTTAATAGTCTCTGAAGCACTCCATGCATGGAAAGAAGGATGTGTGACAATAATATCACCCAAACAGACTGTACACCAGCAGTTATTGTGTGAGAACTGTATTAATTGATGTCTACAGTGGAATTTTTTTGAAACAACTTTTCACTGTTATGTTGCTAACATTAATTCTTCTGATTTTTCAAGGTTGTTTTGCTACCTCTCCAATACTCGTGCTCAGTGCTTGTTTCCTCTTGTATGATATGATATCTATGGATCATTCTGTTCACATGAGTTAAAATTCAGTGTTATGCAACAGCTCTGTAGTACTCTTATGTTTCTGCTGTCAAGGAGACGCTTCCTGATGTAGAGTAGTAACAGCTGTAGATTTTCTCTTTTGGGGATGGAAAAAAATTGCAGTCAGAGAGGAGGGCAATTCCTTAGCCTGTTTTCCTAAAGCAACAGTGAAAACAGGTCAGATGTACATATATCCTTTGGCCCTTCTCCCTCAATACTTTCTGAATCCATTGATTGGTATTAATTAATCAATTAATTTGACAGAGGGCAGCTGCCTCTTGCACACCATTGGCAGACTGAGCAAAGATGGTCTGGAGCTGTGCAGGATGATGGGGGATACTGAACTGTATGGGAAGACAGGATGTAGCACTTAAGAGGTACCAGGAAATATTGCAATGGGAGTGTTTAATAAATTGAAGGCGTTGCAAGACAGGGGCAACTGAGGATGCAGAATGGAAATCACAGAAAACCAGATTCTGTACATTTACTATTCTTATTTTAGTCATGATATCAGTTAAATCAGAACAGACTTTTATGTAGACAGCTGTCACTGATTCCTTTTGCTTGAAAAAAAGTGGTCCACCGCTACACTGCCTTGCAAGACGGTGTTATCATAGTCATTTGCTCAGCACGGCCTGTGAAACTGATGTGGGGCACTGGGAATGGGACAGTGAGCCTGCCAAACATTATAATTTCGAGTATTAATGTCCGTGCCAAGATTGCTCAAAAAAAATGTGGTTGTTAAGCCTATCAGCGCTGAGCCGGTACTGACATTCACAGGCAGTGTTTGCCATCTCTCCTTGCCAAAATTAGCTTGTATGAGTGCTGTCATATTTGTTGTATTTGTGTGTAAGTTTGGGCAACTTCCCTTTTAGATTGGTTTACAGATGTGGTTGGAAAGCATTTATATTGTTTCAGATACACTGACTTGCTTCCCATTAGCGGCCTGATGTGTGAATAATGGTCATAATAACCATAATAATACTTTGCAAATTGAGTGTTGCTTTTCCATGCAAAAGATCTTTTCTTTGAGATATAGTTTCATTTCTACCCAGATCATTCTTGTAATACTTTTTTTTTTTTTGCCTTCTCCCTCATATGATTCATGTATACAAAATTCCTGTTCAAGGAGGACTTATGTCTTAGGTTTCCACAGTTAATGAACATAACTATTTCAAAGTATTTCATGTGTATAAACATGTGAAGTTCTGTAATGATAAACATCAGTAAATATTTAGGAGCCTGAAAAGATTGTAGTAAAATGAACTGTGTGAGCCAAAGCTGAATCCCATTCAGCTGGGTAAGGCAAAGCCATAAGGTCAAGTTATGAACCATTATTTCCTTGTTACTCCTTATTTGTATTGAGCAATTACATGGATAGGCCTTGAGAAGGATTTACACTTTACATGAATCTGTCTTTGCTTTTGTGTATAAAATTTAAATATCTTTTGTGAACTTTGACTTTTAAATTTTTTTTTAAATCATTGACCTTTTTTATTAGTTCTCCTGATGTGTCACTCTATCTCATTTATACCCCAAAGAGTTGAATACAAACATGCTTGATATCTGGCTGCCACTTCCCTGTCATCCTGAGTTGGTGCTGGATATTTTAATAATTGATTTTCATATGGAAAATGAGCTGCTCAGAAAGTTTTAACTGATATTTGGAAAAACTTTTCAGTTGTGCCATCCCTCACATCCTCTTCTAGCCATCACTTTCCCATCTCCTTTCATTCCTGCCTTTCCAAGAGCGATGTTCTGTGAGCACCTCCATGCTATGGGAACTCCTCGTGCAGGGGATATTCATGCCAGTGTGACAAGTGACACTTCTGGCCCTGGTCTCCGTTGGGGTTTGGGAGCAGGGACAGGTGCTCTCCCACTGCCTCTCTCACTTTACTGCACTGTGACCTTGGCTTAAATTACCTTGCTGGCTGACTCCCTAAACAGGATATTGCCTTCATGTTTATACAGCACTTTGAACACGAATGGAGCTACAAACATTGAATCATTGTAGGAAAACATGAGTATTGGATTTGTCTAATGGCAGTGCTATGCCAGTGCCGTAACCTCAGAGTGCTTTGTACCCGCTGGCTTGCACAGGGCTTGCTCTGCCAGTGAGCATCCCCAGCAGCTCACAGAGCTTTCCTTTGTGTCCCTGCATTTGTCAGGATGAGCCACAACTGAACCTGCTTTGCCTATACACCAAAGAAATCATGGAATTAAAAAACTGTGAGAGAGGAGCACGATCCGATATCCTTTCTGTTTGTTTGTGTAGTTTTGCTCATTTTAAATATTATTCATGTGCCTGAGGGGAGAAACTGGCACGGGAGAAGTATGGCCATATACAGCAGCAGCTGAAGTTTTGAGTTTTTTTGAGCAAGTAGGAGGAACTGAGTACTGTGCTGGGAGCTTGCGTGCAGGCAGCAGCCCTGCCAAGATGTAACTACATGCTCAAGTTCAGTTTGTAGACAAATTCACAGCCTTTCCACAGTGTATAAAATGAATCATATTTAAATATTGGCAGGACGAGTCTTTTAGCAGCATGGAAGACAGTGACTGATTAGGTTTGCTCTATGTGAAGGGTTTTCTCCAATTTCAGTGGATTATATTTCTTCATGAAAAAGACCTGTGTTCTTGTCCTTATTATTCATCGAAAGATGTCTTCAAAAACTTATGGCAGCATGAACATAAACCTGTTAATAGAAATACATAGTTATTTTGTAGCTTGTATTAAATCTAATTTTCTCAAATTTCTTGCCAGTTGCCATAGCTAATTTACAGGGGGAGATGTATATTATAAGGATAAATTTTGGTCATGGGATCTCCTTCTTTTAATGCTGACCAAATGTCCTGTGCCTCTCTTTACAGCTTCCAGCTACAGTTTTATTCTGAGCATTAGTGAAGAGGAAGCCAGGGTGAAGGCTCTGAACGAGTACCTGAGCACTCGTAGTTATATCCAGGGGTTCACATTTTCACATGCAGATGTGGAGGTGTTCAGAAAGTTTTCGGGGCCACCTGTGGACCAGTATATCCATGTTGTCCGGTGGTACAGACACATAGAAGCAATCTATGATGGCAGCAGTGAAAAAAATGAGCCTTGTAAACTTCAAACAAGTGAGTAATATCAAACTGGTGGGCAGGTTGTAGACTAGCTGACCTTGTATTGATTTTTATTGCTGAGAATTCTGAGAAGTTCCCTTTCATACTCTCTTGCACGCCTTGAAATTTACAATATCAATTTTTTTTCAAAGTCATAACATTATTCTTGCATACAGTTACTGTGTAATTGATAGATCCTGACCTATTTGGATATAAAAGCTGTTATCAAATTTTTTTTATGTTAAAATTCCTCATTGTACAGAATTTGATTATGTGTATTTTCTTTAAAAAGCTGGCTGTCTTCTGGTTTATGAAAGAAAGTGTGAGTTTGGGCTTTTTCCTGGAAATACCAAGATTTGCTCAGTCCACTTTTTTCTTTGCAAGGTTAACTAAATAGTTGTTGTATAATATACAAATTCACAATAGAATAAACGGAATACTTCCTCTTACGATTGTTATTAACACTGAACTTCACAAAGAATGTCTGGGGTTCTTTTTTAACCCTTGTAATTTAGGCATGCTGGTGATTTGAGGAAGTACTAACTGGTTAATCTAGGTCATTGTGTAAGCATGGGCAGGCATTTTTGGGAGCTGCATCACTCTCCTGAGTTGTTTCCCAATGAGCTAGTCTGATTTAATTGCTTTATAGTGAGTTCCTTGCTCAGGGAGTCATGAAATAATGCAAAATAACAACGCAGAGCTGTTGTGTAGTGCTTGCAAAACCTACAAATGAATGCATGTCTGTCATTCTTGCTGATGGTTTTAAATAATATTATTCCCATGCTATCTTCTCACAACCTCTCACCATTTGTGTTCTCAATTCCTAACAGACCAGCAGTTAAAATCAGACTGCTGTGAGTAAATTCTCTGTGTGTTGTGTGTGCTTGCAAGTGTTTGTGCTGGTTATTATTTCCTTCCAGCAGAGAAGGGATCTCAGCTGCACCCCTGGCTCTGATAGCAGATTTATCCACTAACTACAGTTTGTCTGTAGGCTTCCATGGATCAGGGTGGAGCAGAAATAGAAAAGGTTTCGATTTTCCTGACCATGAAATCTTTACTGTTAAGTCTCTTTCTGAAGGGTTATGTCTTCATGAATGGTGCCTGTGTTTCAGGAATCCTGGAATGGTGTTCTGCAGTGTTCACCATGAAAATAACTCACAAATCTGCCATACTTCATGGGCCTTGAATACTTCATTGTTGTTTTTTTGGTGTACCTGAAAACTCCATGGTGGGTTAGGGCAAATGAACTTCGTTTCAGCCAGGGGAAAGGCTGTAGGCTGGCAGAGGTGTATTTGAACGGACTGACCAATATTTTACCAGCCTTTTACTTTGCCCGTGGCATTTGTATAGTGGATAAAATGTGACACCTAACTCACAAGCTGAGAAATATGGGGTGCAGTATCTGGGTTTTTCCTTATGTTTGTGTGGTTGTAACTGAAGAAAGCTTTACAGATTTATCTTTTATTAGACTAACCCACACAGGCTTCTTTCCCCGAGGGAAGTGTTGGCCACAATTAAGCATGCCAGAGTAATCTTTGTAAATCAAAGAGTAAACAAATCCATACCTTGGTGTATGACCTGTGTTATGGAGAGACTGCTCTTGAACTTGAGGTGTTCTGTTCAGGAGTACCTCATGCAATGAAATGTTTAGAATGGACACATATTTCCATGGATTCATAGCATGGAGATTAAATGAGGTCCCTTTGTGAGGCAGAGTACTACAGTTAATACCTTTTTTTCTTATTTGGGCAGTTATTTAAAAAAGCAAGATGAAGTGATTACATTTTTTATACCATAAATGTTTACATTACTTGAAGGTTTTCAGCCTGCATATGAAAATATTGAGGGAAACAGAGTAGATGAAGAGCACCCTTAGACACAGGATCAGAAAGGCAATTTTGTTGTCAAAACAAATAGTTTGTATAGTTTTTAATTGCAGTTAAAATGCATACCATGCGAATTCCGAAAGATAGTGCTGTGTGTATTAAGCTGGCAAACTTGATGTATTTTTGAATTTCCTGGTTTGCCATCATTCCTAGTTAATGTGCTAATTGGTTTAACATCATTACAGCTGTAAGCAGCCCAGTGCACAGCAAACTTGAACTCTTTGAGGGATCACATGCCCATACTTTGAAAAAACCCCATGAGTTTAACAACCATGTTGCTTCTTACAAATTTAGGAGAAAACAAATGCAAAGATATTGTCACTAATATTACCCTGGGTTTTATCTACTCTCTAAAATGGCAGAATGTAGCCTCTTGCTGAACTGGAGCATATTTGTGGTAAATGAGTGTGTTCAGAAATGCCCTGTGTACACAGCAACAACGCACGATAAAAAGCTGAGGTTCTTTCTAAGCCTTTCTGTCTCCTCTCCCTCTCACCCTGAGTGCACATACTCTGTCAATATTGGCTCTAGAGACCACCTCTGGACTCTGGAGATGTTTTGCAAATTCTGTGTGAGATCTGTGATGTGCCATCACAGTAAAATCAGTGGCGTTGCAGAAAGCCCAGGACTGCCATAACACTTCATTAATGATTCATTGAATTTCAAAACTCTTGGTAATGCTTTACCTGAATCGCATGCTCTTACTTTTGTACCCTCTTCCTCACTGCTACTTGGATCAAAAGCTAATAGGAATGGCAAGTTAGAGAGTAGAAAATAAACTAGATTGAAATAATTTACTTTGGTTTTGGTGGCTTTGTAGGAGGCTCTAACAGAAGTAGCTGGATTACTAGGATCAAAGCTGCTTTTTCCATTTAGATGTGGGGTTTTTTTTCTTCTGAAATAACGATTTGATAAGGAGAAAATGTTAGATTGCAAATCTGTTTGTGGAAAGTGTCTTTTCGGTTTTCTTTAAACTACTTTTTTCTCCTAGGTAAAGGCAAACGTGTGCAGCCCCCCTGGTCTCCCCCTGAAGGGACAAAACATTCCAGGCTCTGCCTCTACAACAGCCTGACCCGCAGTAAGGTGAGTAAGTGAAAGGAAAGTGGAGATTTCCCTAGAAAGACAAACAGAGCAGTCATCAAATGCTTGTGTCTGAAGTGTTTGCCCTGTCAATAGTCAGGTCTCTGGGTTGTATTTTGTGGAATGTTAACAAGCTCAGGCCAGGGACTTTGTGCCAGTCAAGTGCATTTGCTGGGCAAGTGTAATACTGTATACATTAATACACAAACACTACAAGTGTGTGTCTCTATGTGCATATTGCATAACATTCAGTCCCCTCTTTCAAGTTGTCATGCAAGATAGCCAGGCATTCAACTGTAATACGCGTAAGTGTAGGCAGTGTGAACAGAATAAAATCACAATTTCTTTATTCAAATGTTGTCTGTGTAAAAAAAGTCTCACCAATTATACAGTTGTACCATAAAAAGTGTAAAACTTCTTGTGGTCTTGTTTGAAAGTCCTTTGGGAAAGAGGAAATATTAAGAATATTAGTGTTACATAGGATGTAGTATTCAAGTATCTGTGAACTGATTATAGTGTGTAACCCTTTTCAATGCAAAAGAAAGCCTTTACAAACAGTTTGAATAATGCCCTGCCTAGTCCAAATCGTTGTAACCTGATATCTTGATTGATGAGAATGCATGTAACATAAGCAGCCACACCCCATTATCTCTCTTACATGATAAAGCAAGTGGTGATCTTTACTTATGGTAAAGTTGGGAATGGAATAACTATTTGTTTTTTGCAATTGTAATCCATGTTTTCACGTTCTAATCTCCAAATCGGTTGTTACTGGCCTGAGGTCATGTCTTCAATTTCTTCTGACCATTGTACCTTCCCTTTCAATTAAGGAAGTATTTCAGCCTCAGAATGGAAAAAAGGTCTTGTGGTATTGCTGTGGTCCAACAGTTTATGATGCTTCTCACATGGGACATGCCAGGTACTGCATTCCTTACTTTGAGATAGGTGATAACAGCGCCTAGTGGAAGAAAAAGATTATTAGAAGAAAGTATTATTTAGATGAGTGTATTACTAGAAGATGGTCTCTTTTGACTCAATGCTTGTGATTTAGGATTAAAAGCATGTTATAATACTTTAACATCGTGGGATTAAAAATTTACTGATAGATGGGGGCGAAGTAAAACTGCTGCACAGTTATTGACTGAGGTTAAAAGGGTTTGTGCACAGAGTAGATACAGGTGTTCACTGAAAACACCCCATATCTTTTTGGTTTTAGGTCCTACATCTCATTTGATATCCTGAGAAGAACCTTCAGGGATTATTTTAAATACGATGTTTTCTATTGTATGAACATTACGGATATTGATGATAAGGTAAGAGGTTTTTCTTAAACTGCAATCTAAAATGCTCTACTTTTAGAATGGAAGTCAGAGAGTCACATGTAATTGCCACTTGATAAGCCAAGATAAATGTTACACTTATTAACTGAGACGTACATTTTGTACACAGAGGCATTGATTTTCTCCGTTTTGTAGCACTCCTATGGTAGCAAACCCTATACTGTTGTATAATAATGAATGTTGTCACAAATAATGAAGACTAAGTATTTTAAAGAGATAATTTATTTTATTTGCCAGTTGAGGTAATTAATTGACTCTGTTGAGGCAGTTCATTAACTGTCTATGGTGTGTTTAATTTGTATTATTGCATGTAATTCTTGTAGCTTGTTAAATTTATAGGGATTCTGAAATGCCTTTTGTACGTGATAGATTTTATCTGCACTTTGTATAACTATGTGTCACTTCACAGAAATGTTTTAATGTTTCTGATTTGTAGATCATCAAGAGAGCAAGACAAAAGTACCTTTTTGAACGATATAGAGAGAACAAATCAACACCAGATCAGCTACTTGAAGATGTTAGAACTGCATCAGAGGTGGGTGTGGTAATCTTGGCTTGTGTTTTAGGTTCTCACTCAATAATGTAGGAAAGCATCTAAAAAATTATTCAGACTTTGCTAACTCCTTAAATTTTCTGCTTGTTTTGGCTCTGGTACCACACAAATTAGAAATTGTATTTGAACTGCACATCGCTTTGATTTTTACATTGTTTTAGAATTGACAAATTCTTTAAAAGACATTCCTGATTTCTTAGTGATCTTAGCACTTAGTTGTGAGTGCATGTATTGCTCAAACAGCATTTGGATGTTTGTGTGTTAGAATTCAAACTTCTAAAATAATCCTTTAAAAGAGTTTTTAAACGGTGGTCTGTCCATAATCTTTTAAAGCTTGGGAGGTTTCCCTTTTGTACCATTGATGACCTTGGAAAGAAAAGGCTCGAAATCTTTAAGGATTTAATAAACTGTGTATTCGGGACTGAAGGTGAGGGAAGGTGATTCTCTGGTAATTTTTAGAACTACAGATCACAAAGAGATTATCATTCTAATGAATTGAATACAGGCCTGGAAATAGGAGGCCTGGAAATTTTGCCCAACTATCTTTGCCTGACATACTCCCTAAACATTTCATTTAATCTCTTCCTGTTTCACATTAAAGTTTGTCCTTTCCAAATTCATGGTAATCAACTGCATAATTAAGGTGATCAGCTGCATAGAAAATGAAAACAGAAGTAATTATGATGATGATGTAGTGATTTATGAAGTCTTTCTGAAAAAATGAATTTGTATGTGAACTAAAATCTTGTGATTGCACCTTTATTTCTGATGAGGAGCATGTTTCATATTTTAGTAGCTGATGTCAAAGTTTTTTCTGTGGTGTAATGTCTTATTTATCTCTAGCAAGGTACTGTGTGGCTAAGATAATATTCTGTGTGTGGAGCATAGTGCTACTGTACTGCAGCTGGCATTCTAACTTTTTTATTTTTAATTGTAGCCCTTTTCAGTTAAACTAAATGAAACAACAGACCCAGATAAAAAGCAAATGTTGGAAAGAATTCAAAATGCAGTGAAGTCTGCTGTTGGCCCTCTACAAGAAGCTGTGCAAGCAAAGCTCCCTGCTGAAGAGATCAACAGATGTCATGAGGTAAGTTTGAGCTCCTTTTTATATTTTACATTTGGCTTATAATTGTTAGGAGGTTTAAAAATAATAAGTAGCTCATAGTAATTCCCTGAAACATTATGGAACCTTTTATTCATAGAAAGAGGAAGAGTGGGGCTGAGAATGTTTTAGTACTTTGCATTCACTATAGGAAATTTGATTCTTCAATTCAACTACAGAGTTTTTGTATGCTGTTTTTAGCAATTACTTTTTTTTCCCTCCCACTGTGATAATAATTCAGTTATTTTTTACCTTTCCAATGAGGATTTTGCTCTTGCATGTACTTAGACTTTCTCTTTGACTTTTTTGTCTTGATGAATTAGTTTCATTATAGGTTACTGAAAATGCATTTCTGACATTCCAATATTGGTGGCAGTTTTCTACACAAGTGTTTCTGTCTCTGATCAGAGAAGAAAATACCTCCCATGAAGTTGTGCTCAGGATTATTTTTATTAAAGACAACTACATTTAGTGACAAATAATCATGTTGACTTTATTTGGGCTTTGGTTCTGTCTCAGTAACCAAGTCAGTCAATGTAACTGGTGTCTTTTAGTAAATGATTTCCATTTCCATTTTCTCTTGCTTTCAGATTATTTGTGGTAAGTACTGTGGGGTACACATGGGAATGTGCTCCCTTCTTGAGAAGACTCTGTCTCTAAATTATGGGGTATTTTTTACAAGGCCCAGCTATTGTAATATCAAATGCCTTTATAAAAGTGTATACTGACCTAATAGAATTTAAAAAAACCCTAAAATATAAGCAATCACACCTTCTGCATTATATCCTAGTGTAAGAAATTGTAATCTTTCAATACGAGACTAAAATGTATCCTTGCTGATGTTCAAATGAGTCTTTCAGACACTTTTTAGCAATGTGCACAGTAAGACTTCTGTTAGATTATCCAATAGCTATGGGGCAACAGATAGTGTAATACAACTGCAGGTCCTGTCTGATGTTTACAGCATAAGTTCCAGATGCCTATTTAAGTGATCAGCATCAAAACAGATATCCCTTACCAGTTTATCTTCCTTGCTCTTGTTGTTTCATCTATGTTTATGAAGGACCATATGATAAAAATGTGGTAGAAACCTGGATTACTCTGTGTTCACAACTAAATGTCTCATTGCAAATGTCTTATTCCTTAAGCAAACCTCTCTCTGTTCAGAATAAGATCTTTCTGAACAATTTAAGCAGGGCAAGTCTTTGATCAGTTGCTCTTATCATTATTGTTTTCTAGACACTGTTGGAAGAAGCCAAAGATTTGCTGTCTGACTGGTTGGACACAAAATTTGGCAGTCAGGTGACTGACAATTCCATATTCTCAAAGCTCCCAAAATTCTGGGAAGGGGAATTTCATAAGGATATGGAAGCACTCAACGTAAGTAAATGAACTGTTTTCTTTTCTAAAAATATATGTGCCATGCCTTATAGTACCCAGAGGACAATTTAGCTTTTTAATAGCTTTCAAGAACCTCATATTTCAACCTTATTGATAAAGTATTTCCTTTAATTTGAATAGGCAGATGTTATATTAGCACCTGCTCTGTTTCATTCCAACAATCTTGAATCTGCTGTGGATGTTACAAGTCACTTAATTGGTGATCAGGTTTGATGTGTGCTCTCCATGCCATCCCCTTGGTGTAACTTGGGTAAATAACCATAAACTGGTCCAGAAGTTTAAGATGGAGTCTGCTGGCTGCATATGAGATCCCTGCCAACCTCATCATTTAGACTGACTACTTAAGAGTCTTCAGGCACTAAGAAATTACGTGATGATAACCATCAAAAAGAGATTTGTCTGTTACAGCCAAAATGCTGTGTCACAGGCAGTGGTTCAGGCCAGTAAAGGTTGATTTATTTACCTGCAAATCAGAGGGACTTATTGCTTCTTCTGTCAGAAGAGCTGGCATCCCCTTAAAGGCTGAGGAAAAAGTGGCCACAGCACATTGTTTCAGAGCAGAAAGCTTGAAATAGGAGTGTTAGATTTTATTATCCCTTGCTTTTGAGCAAAATTGTAACCAACACATAACATATATATTTAGTGCACATTTGCATATATATATATTATATATATATATATATATATAAAATTCTACTTTTTATCTCTAGGTTTTACCTCCAGATGTTTTAACACGGGTTAGTGAATATGTGCCAGAAATCGTGAATTTTGTGAAGAAGATTGTGGATAATGGTTATGGGTAAGTTTGCTACTGGGTGCCAGAATGATTGCTTTCAGCATTTAGCTGTGAGCTGTTTTCTCTGTTTTCATGTGCAATAGTAGTCTTTGCCAGAAGCAGTTTTTCATCAAATAAAGAAATTTCAAGTTTCTTTGCAAAAGACCTCTTATTTCTCACCTGATGGAAATATGCTTCTTATGATGTCCTCAAGGGTGAAACTCTTGTTCATTAAAATAAAGTTGAAGTCCCATTCACTTGAACCATGTGTGAGTCCTGGTCTTCATCAAAAATTATTCAAAAATTGACACCCGAGCTGACAGTTAAAACTAAGTTGTAAATAACATACATTTTTAAAAAATGGTAATTCTTGTGACTGTTACCTGATATCTCACCACTCAAAAGCTTAGCAATAGCTGTTGTTTTCTCTTTGATCAATTTTAGTATAACTTCCGATGATTTGTCCAAAGTCTTCATATGGTAAGGGCATAAAACTTAGGCTTACCTAAGTCATATTTACAATAGTGAACAGTACCATGCTGTGAGTGGAGTTACTAGAGAACTTATGACAGTGATTTTGGGGATAAAATTCAGTTAAGTTGTGGTAGAAAGTTAGCTAAATAATGATCTTTAACGTTTCAGGTATGTGTCCAATGGATCTGTATACTTTGATACCATGAAGTTTGATGCCAGTGAAAAACACTCCTATGCTAAGTTGGTGCCTGAAGCTGTAGGTGATCAAAAAGCTCTTCACGAGGGTGAAGGTAAAGATTTGCTCAAGTTGCTGAAGAAACTGATGATGTGTTGGTCTCTTCAGTTGATTTCATTGACATTTGGATCGGTCACAGTCAGAGCTTAATGATTTACCTGCTGCACTTCCTTTACCAATTTGTTTGCCAAAATTTTGTAGCTTGAGCCCGTACTTTCTTGAAGGTTTTAAATTGGAAAATACCAAGAAATGTTACTAATCCTAGGATGGTTTTGGGTTGCTCTTTGTTTGTTTGTGGGGTTTTTTTTGGCCAGAATTGTGAATAGCTCAGTCATTTGGCCATGGCCCAGTTATTTGCCCGTTCATCTGGCTCAGAGTAGGAGATAAGATTTGAACCTGGCTCTTCCACATGCCAGGCAAAGGTTCTCCACATCAGGCTGGGGTTATTTCATGACAACTAATTGGGTTCCTCTTTCATACTGAGAACTCTTATTTTAACTTTGTTGTGATGAACCAAATCCAAATATAGATTTTTTTGAATCGAGCTATAGCAGAGGATTAACTTAAAATGCTCAGTAAGTGGGACTCATTAGTTATCTGCTCCTGAAGTTGTACAGTTTTAGCAAATCATGCAGAAAGTCTATTAAAAGAATATTAAAAGGTTTTAATATAACTCTCATACCAGGTGAAATCAGGACACCCATAGAGCAGTAGGTAAGAGAGGAGTAAATGTAGCTATTGGACAAATACCAACCATTCTGTGCTGCAGCTGAGATTAGGGGTGGGAGAACTGTTCTATGATCACATTGCATGTGCAGATTAAGACAAACATAGTCTTAATTTAGATCCATCTAACTTTGGAATTAATTGGATCTGTGGTCTTACTTGTCTCTGAATATGGGGTTTTCTCTTGCTGTATTTCTTTTTCTGTGACTCCAGTATTGGAGTTATGCCTGCTGAGAGAATGTAGATGAATCTCATGTCAAACTTTAGAAAGTAGTGCAACTGATACTTGTCAGATACTTGTCAACCAAACATAACCAAAACCCCAAGGATTATAAAGGCTAATAATGAAGATTTTTAAGGGTTCAGTGATTTGGGGGTTTGTGTTTTGGTGTTTTTTAATTTTTTTTTTTAAGATTGTCTTTATGTGAGATACAGCAAGGCCAAAAATCAGTAATGCTGGTGTAAAATGCATACATTTATATTTTCTCTTTTGAAAGGTGACCTGAGCATCTCAGCTGATCGCTTAAGTGAGAAGCGTTCTCCAAATGATTTTGCTTTATGGAAGTCCTCCAAGCCAGGAGAGCCCTCATGGGACTCTCCATGGGGAAAGGTAAGGACATTATAATCAGGATTTGGATTTTCTACACTTACTTAAATAGCACAGCTACACAAGTTTTTTTGCCTCACCTCATATTAACACTGTGTAAATTGCGGAGATTCTGTATTCAGTCATAAGATTCTGTGGTTAATATTCATTTAATAACCTAGAATGTGTATCAGTCTGCTTGATACTTTTTAAGCAGAAGTTTGTGTGCAGGCTCAGCATGGCTGTTACTTGTCCTTTGTCCTCTGTTTATTGACAAGCTTTATCTGCAGTAAATTTTGTTTCCTTTTTTCTCCTTGTGATCAAAAATATTAATGTAGCTTTAAAAAAAACAATAAACAAGATAATCAGAACATTACAGATGTATTGCCAGGTTGGATCTTTAAATGCAACAGTTTCTTTTTTTCTCTTAGTGAGAGCGTGAGGGAATGAGGTGCAGGCAGGAGAGGAAGACAGTTACTAGTAACCAAGTAATGCCTTTTTGTTGACAGGGTCGTCCTGGTTGGCACATTGAATGTTCTGCGATGGCTGGATCCATTCTGGGAGAGTCGATGGACATTCATGGAGGAGGCTTTGATCTCAGATTTCCTCACCATGACAATGAACTGGCACAGTCTGAGGTGAACAAACTGACCCTTCTGCAGTGATAAAGCAACAGGCTTTGCTTTGGCTGCAACTTACACAAATCCATAATTCAGTTTTTTAAACTTGATGGGTGTTTTGTGTAAGCATGAGTTTTGGTTCTCAGGATTTTATTCTCAGAGTTTTCCTACTTCATAATATGTATGTAAACAGTGTTGGGTCTTTGGGTTTTGGTTTTTTCCTGCAGGCATACTTTGAAAATGATCACTGGGTTCGGTATTTTCTGCATACTGGTCACTTAACAATTGCTGGCTGTAAAATGTCCAAATCTTTGAAGAATTTCATTACCATAAAAGATGCACTGAAGAAACATACAGGTAAAAATTATTTTGGAATGGGAATGCTTTTGATGTACTTTGAATGGTGACTGTGATAATTTTTTTATTCAGGGTAACTTCAGGCATCTTTCTTCTTCACTAGCTTTGGAATCGCTTCCTTGTTTTTCTGATCCTTCTTTGTATTTATCTGTATGGATAATAGCGGTTTTGCTTTTTTGGTAGATGTAGTGATAGTAAAAACGTTAAAAAGATTGGGTTCTTAGCCACTGCAGTATTGGAGTCCATGAAAATGCTTTAGCTTATGATAACCTTCCATGTTTATTTTGAAATTCCTATTAGCACGACAGTTACGGCTGGCTTTCCTCATGCACTCTTGGAAGGATACACTGGATTATTCAAATAATACCATGGAGTCAGCTATTCAATATGAGAAGTTTATGAATGTAAGTAAATTTTCCATTCTTTCTCCAGCTATCTAAACTTTGTGTTGCCATACATGTTTCAAGGAATAGGACTCCAAGGGTATTTAGGCCGTATTCCCAGGCTGGGTTTGCCTTCTGAATTCATCAGGTGGGATGTCACAGTGTTAATTTAGCAACCATTGAACACTCAAGTCCAGTAAATTCCACAGAGTGCTACATTTCTTTGCAGCTGGGTGCTCTCTCCAAGTTTTGACATCTATGAGCAGCTTGGCATTTACACACAAGATCAATTTCTTAGTTCAACTTGCTCATAAAAGTCAGTCCAACAGTCTGTAACATTTCTACCAGGTCAGACTCTACACAAACGTAGCCAAAGGAGAAGAAGGAATATTGTTCCCACTTTGTCTCCTCACCACAAACATGGAGCCTTTGCCTCTATGCCTTGTGGGTATGTGAGAGGTCAGGCACTGTTCCTGTCCCTGGTTAGTTTAGAGCCATAATTTAAACTCATATTTCCCACAAGGACACTGTACAGCATTTTGAGATTGCTGATCTTGGTCTCTCCATCTGAATCTATTCTGCTTTTTATGTAAAATGTTTGGTTTGGACCACAGAGTAGGTTAAAATGACTTTTTAACGAGCTGGATGCCCATTTAAAACAGATCCTTGCTATAAAGTCATTTTATTCTTGATCTTCCATTGCTAGCAACACAGTTTAAAATCTGCCATAAAAACTGTTGCCTAAACATTTTTAAAAGGTTTTTTGTGTGAGTGGCTTGGTGTTAGAATATCGTAGGGTATCATGTAGTAACAGAGCAAGAGATAAAAATGAATTGCAGTCCAACTGTGATTTACAGAGTTATGCAAAATGATTTTATTGGGTTTTATTGTCATGAGAGACATCATTTAGATACTGGCTGAAACAATGTTGAGCCCATAAAGTTTAGGAGTCTCATTAAGAAATAATGCCTTTTCATGGTAAGTATTGGTTATGTGTAATTGAAACTGACTTCTAGCTATGTTCTTCTTTTACAGGAGTTCTTTTTAAATGTGAAGGATATTCTTCGAGCTCCCACTGATGTGACAGGCCAGTTTCAGAAATGGGAAAATCAAGAAGTAGAGCTGAACAAAACGTGAGTGGAGCATTCCTACTTCTCTCTGAATTGTGTCGCTTCATGTTTAATTCTTTTTTCCTTTCAAAATCTCTTACAATGTGTATAGTGATATTAATGTCTGTAGCATTCCCCCTTAACATCCCAGTTCTTCACAAGCAATCAGTTTAATCTTGGGACAGCTTTATGAAGTACAGATGAAATTGTTAATTTCCCTTTCGTTTATGTTAAGTACACTGGTGTGCCCCATTGCCATGTTTGTGAAGGGAAAGAGAACTTTTTTGTTGGCTATCATTTTCTTCACTATTTGAAATCTTGTCTTCTCTCTGAGAAGTGACCAATAATTCACAGTGGCTACAGCTGGAAAAACAGTATTTTACATATTTCAAAGTATAGTAAGCAATCTGAGACAAACAGAAGTTAAATGATGTGACTAAAACCATGAAAGATCAGAGTGCCAGTGTTTGAAAATACGTTATTGAGACAGTGATAGCAATTCTGCAGGCTTTTGCCTTTTGTAACAAAACTACCATTGTTATTTGTAATGCAGACAGCTTCCTATATGACTTCTGTTTTGTCTGAAATTTACTGTAGAAGCATCTTACATTGGAGTACTAAAACAGTTTCCTAGTTCAGTTTACTGCTGTGGTCACTAATGTTACAATTGAAAGACTAAGCACAGATGTTTCTGTGTAGTGATATCCTCTGAAAATTTCATCTTCAACTTGAGGGTGGTAGACATAACCCCTTTTTTTAAAAAAGGGGGAGATAGTAAGTAATAGAGAGGTCAAAAGGAAGGGATAAAGAAGTGGGAGGAATAGAAGATATTCTTTGTGGATATTGTTTGAAACCATAAAACCTTCGTGTGATGAAATGGTACTTAAGATACTGTATTATTTATTATACCTACTAACANCACTTTGTGGATATTTGGTTGTGTCTCCTTTCTTCTACCACTTCTTTTTTCTTGGAAAAAGTACGTTGTTTGAAACCATAAAACCTTTGCCTGATGAAATGGTACTTAATATACTATATTATTTATTATACCTACTAACATGTCACTAACATGACAAAGGTTTGCATGAATTTATTCCTTTTATCTACTTGTAATATCTTAATAACAATTCGCTTTGTGCTGAGTTAGCTTCTGAATTGGTGCTCCTTCCTGGAAAGATACTAAACAGAGAACTTGGCTGGTACTCGGGGATAGGAGAGCAATACTGTCAAAAAATAAAAAGTAAGCCCAAGAAGATACTAAATAAGCAATTTATACTGCTTTAAAAAAAAAACTTGCATGAAAAGGCCACTTGCTGAAAAAGTGTTTGATGTAATTTGTTTGGATAGTTGTTGCCAATTAGATTGTCCTGCCTGCCTTTGTCCATAGCAGTAAAACAGCAGCATCATTATAATGCCTTTTCTCTTGCTCATCTGTTTTTCCTTCAAGTATAAACTATGACCAGCAAAAAATTATCTTACTTTTAGATCCCCTTACCCTTCTAACAGAGACTCTTCAGAGTATGTTGCAGTTTTTTTGGCATGAGTAGTTAAAGAGAATCCTTTTCTTCTTAGTTTTTACGAGAAGAAGGCAGCAATTCATGAAGCATTGTGTGACAATATTGACACCCGCTCTGTCTTAGAAGAAATGCGCTCATTAGTCAGCCAGAGTAACTCCTACATTGCTGCAAAGAAATCCTCCAGACAGATGCCAAACAGACTTCTCTTAGAAAACATCAGCTCCTATCTCACTCAAATGCTGAAGGTATGTAACAGCAAGCAGTAATGCTGCTATTGCACTGTGCAGTTGTAACTTGTATTTTCAAGTATGGAGGGATCTGTACAGTCTTTGTTTAAATCTTATAGGAAACTAGAGATCTTCCACGCATCCCCCAGCCAAAACAACCCCAAAATGCAGCGTGTGCTGCAGCAAGAGCAATTTTGGGTCCTCCATGTTAGATTATGTTTTCAGCTATGTTTTGTTGCATAGTGGGGAGCCCCTAACACGTTCAAGAAAAATTAGACGATAGAAAAAATAGGAGGTCAGAATGACAAATCTGACAGCTTTAAAGCTAAATCTGAAAGCCAATGCTTGGTATAATGTATCACTTACAAATCAGAACATCATCTTTTTAGAGTTGTGAATTCTGGGTTAAATGTGAACTGTTCAAAAGCCTAGTATATGTGATTGTGCTTGGTTTTCACATACCTGTAAATTGATGTATACAATCTTTTCTTTTTCCTTGACCAGATTTTTGGCGCCATAGAAAGTGATGATGCAATTGGTTTTCCTGTTGGAGGGACTAGTCAAAACATAAATGTAAGTGAAGGACAAAATACACTACAGAAAATTACTCTGTGTCTTTTGAAAGCTTAGGTTAAAGTAATGACATTACTGATAAGTAGCTGAATTACATTCTTTTTGCTTTTAGCTTTTGAATCTGATGTAATTAATTGGCTTAGGAAGCAGGATTTTTCTTTTACAAGAGTTGGGGTTTTTATAGGTTTGTTTGATTTAATGATAGACAAATTGTATAGCAACCAGAAAAATAATTATCTTGTCTTCTGAATGATGAGTCTGTTTCATAAACCACATGTGAACTACAGGCAGCACATGCTATGGTCTAAGGACTCATTACAGGTAGTTGTATGCTAAGTAGTTTCAAAAATATAATTATACTGGTTAAACTTCTTTGTGGTACACCAGAAACCAGCCCGGAGGCAGCTGGAGTTCTATCCACATTTCAATCTCTTCTTCTGATCTCATTTGTAGCCAGTTTTTATGTGGCTTTCGAAGGCTGTTTTGCTTTAGTCACCCAGCAGTTCTGCTGCGATGCAGAATTTTTCTGAAAATACCTGAGAGGTATCTGATGAAAGTGCTGATGGGCTCTGGAATAACTGGAACATTTTCTGGTGGAGACAGGAGAAATAATTCCATGTGAAAGCTGTCAACGCTTTGTTCGTGCCAAAAATCTCTTGTGGACACATCAGTGCTGTTTTTCAAGTATTTTTCTGCATTTAAAGGTGTGACCATGCACCTTTCTGTTCCTCCTTAGAAGGAATGAATGAAACATTTCTGGTGTAACAAAAAAGCTTAACTTCTTATTCATCAAAGGAATTGGCAAGCTTGCTTGTGGTTGAAGAGTGGGAATGAACACTCTTGATAATTGCCCATGCAAATATTTACATTAGTGTGTTGTGGAAATTTCCATTAATTATATATAATAAGGAAGATGTTCAGTATTGCCTCCAAAGTCCATCAATAGTGATTTTTAATTTAGCTCAGGATTATTTTGAATTTCAGAAGAAAGGTAGCACTTTAAAACTTAGCTTTTTAGGGAAAATGAAAATTAAATTTGTATTTAACACTTCAGGCAATGTTTCCAATAGATATGCTTTATGGAATGATTGGTGATAGCTTGAAGCTAAGTCCTTTCACTCCTTTAGAATAACACTGCCAAGGGTAGTAGAGTAAGAAGAATCTTGTGCAGAAAAAATTTAAAAATGCTGTGCTAACACATGTTGTCCACAACAATTGGATTTGTTACCCGTGTGCAACCAGCCAATAATTACACACTCAGGAGAGACTTCGATTATTTATTTCAGAGTTGTGCAAGCCTGAGTGCTCGGTGGTATTCCACAAATCAAGCACACCAACTATCAAAACTTTTTACTATTTATACATTTTAGCAGAGGAACTGGTGTGCCTTGGCTACAAGTTACAAAATTCTCTTATTAATTAGTATTCTATCCTCTCTTGGTTAATAATTTTCTTGCTTCCTATGCTGATTAGTCTGCATGCTCAGTCTTTCTGTTCTTTTGAGTCAGTGGGTTTCTTGAGTTGGTGGTCCCTGAGTTGGTGGTTGAAATTACCATTTACCCGGTTGGAGCTGATGCAGCACAGTTGCTTGAGTTGGCTTTATGAGTTTCTTCCTTATCTTGGGGGCTCTGCCAAGTGTCCTTGGGGCCTGTAAATTCTTTGTGGCATTCTTTGTGTCCACTATCAGTGGTCCATCCTTCTCCCCAAGTTTTGTTAATCTCCCCAAAGGTCTGAGATCATTGTAGCATGTCCAGCCCTAAACCTTAACAAGGCAATTCTACCAACAAGCAGTTTGTTTTTCTGACACCTGGAAATCACTTAGAGCTTGCTTGTTAGCTGCTGTCTGTTTCAGGGATTAAATCTCCCTTCTTGTTGATTGGGCTTGAAAGGATACAAAAATCAAACATTAAAGAATATACTTTCTGAAGAAAGTTTTACATATTCCACATTTTGCAACACTATTAGCACAGTTGTCAGAAGAATCTTGTGCTAACATCTCTTACACTCAAGAAGCTTTTGTTTTGTCACCCAGGTCATTACTGGTGTTAAGCATTATAATATAAAAATGCATAATATCACAAACGTTTTGGCTGTTTCATTAAATATTATACTGTCTTGCAGTCCTCCCTGCAAATTATGATTTTTCTTAGCAAAAATTAAAGGAGGTGAACTTCCAAGGTTCAAAAACTTCTCAAGCATTACAGGAGGCTGTGAGTCAGGCCAGTTGTTTCCTTGTTTAAATTAGAGATGAAAGAACCAATAGAGTCAATATCTCCAAAAAAGGCATAATCCTCTTCAACAGTCCTGAAAGAAAAACTAGCTTAATTACTGTGAGTCAGTAATTTACTTGAAAAGTGGATATAAGAGATTTGAAGTCAGAAAACCTCAGGTCCATAATACCATTTTCCACATGAATTCAGCATTTCTCTCAAGTTAGTTATTCTGGAAACAAAAATCTTTCATCTTGAGATGACTGATAAAGTAGTGATAGTGCCTGCTTTCCCCACACTGCTTTATTTCCATGAAGAGGTGCTTCCAGTGCAGAGGGTGAGTGGAGATGTGACTGTTCCTCACTTTCCAGAGTCTGTTCCTTGAGCCAAACTTGTCGCCGCTGGCTCTGATTATGAAGCTGATTGCACAGTGTTCATGTTTATAAAAAGTTTTAACAGAGCTCCTCGGTTGTTTTCGTAGGGGCACTTTCAGAGCACGACAGGCAATGACGTCCCTTAATTGCACAGAAATTTGTCATGGAGATTAAACAGACAGGAACGACCTGGAAATTGTCGAGGAGACAAAAGTTTGCAGGGTTTTTTTCTCTCCCCCACCCTCCAAAGTAATGAAACTTTTAATTTAGGCTTTCTCCCAAGGGCTTGGCTTTTCCTCTTGGGATTCCAGAGAAGTGCTGGCAGACGGCTCTGATCTGTAGTTGTTTTTGTAGCTGTTCACTGCTGTTCACTAACTGCAGTGAACTGCTGCTGCTTTTCACTGCCATTGAGACCAGACTCACAGGACTTTTTCTCTGAGATTTCAGGCCTAGCATTTACTTACACCTGAAATAATTCACCAGTAATCTTTCCCCACTTTTTGTGGGAGGGGGAATTGTGTGAGGAATATAGAGAATTACACTGTCTATACAATTAGCATAAGCTGAAATCTCAGGAACAGATCTGTGTTCTAATGAAAATTAGTCCTAACATCAGCTTCACCCGGTATTATTATGTGATAAACAGCTGGGCCCAAAACAACACAGTACATGAAAGAGCAAATTCATCTGAGTGCTGTTTTTATCCCTGCACTGCATTATAGTTAGCTGGACTGTGGCATACCCTGTGGAAGTGATGGATCTAACTGAAAGGTGGTGAAAAAGAAATGGGGGGAGGCTGAACTTGACAAGCTGATTTTATCTGCACAAAGGGAAAATTGACAGCTAATGCAAATTATCATCTATCCTTTGACATCAATAGAGGAATGTCAATTTTTATTGATACAGATCTGCCCTGAGGGTCAAGTTCCATCTAACAGCACATAAGTATGAAGTGGGTAGGGACATATTTTATATCTAAATGGTGATTAGTTAACTGTGGAAATAATGATCCTGCAGATTGAATCTACAGTGATGCCATACCTCCAGGTTCTTTCTGAGTTCAGAGAAGGAGTGCGACAAATCGCCAGAGAGAAGAAAGGTGAGTTCACTTTTTCCTGTACTGTTGCACATGAGACTTACAGGTCATAGGAACCAAACTGGGGGAGAGGGTGGAGGTGTGGGTGTGAGGCAGCTGGTAGTCTCTCCTTGCTTAGAGAATAAAAGTAAGGCATCTTTAAATTTGGATTTTTGCATCTCTGGTGCCCGTCTCTTTAATTTGGGAATCTTTTATAGGCTGCTAAACTAATTTTCATTTCCTAAAGAATCTAAAAGTTCTGGAATGATGAGGTGTAGCTGCTGTTTTTCTAGGTTAGGGCACTCCCTGCTTTCTAGGTATGAATATACCCATGATCTCTTCCCCAGGGAGCTTGCATTCTCTTAAAAGTATAGATTGCTACACAATAATAGTGTCTGCATTTAAATAGCCTGAGATGTTAATTCATATTTGTTAGCCTAGTTGGAATTGTAGCTCCCCTGATGATAATTGAGTGCTCTCTTTGGAGAATTCATCTGGGAGTTAGCTAGAAGTTTCAGGTGCTTTTTTTAATCCCTCTGAAAAGCTTTGATCATGCTCTGTGTGTTGCCAGCAGAACTATAGCGTGTTTAAAAGGTTGTTCCATTAAGCTTTCTTTGATTTTATTGATACTTCCTAATGGAGGAGCTCATACTATTTTCTGCTGTTCCCTGTGGAATTTTGCATGTCTTCAATATGTATTTGATTCTTGTTTTCTTAAAACTTTGACACTGGGATTTGTACTTGAAGGCAAAACAGGGCATTTTTTATGTATGAAACATACAAGTAACCCATATATTACACAGAAACATAAAATTACTTGTAGTGTCTGGTAACCTATTCAGCTGGAAAAGACTCTGGACTCTCATTCTGTTACTGTTTGGAGTCCTTCTAAAGCTAATAAGTTTACATTAAAAGCACAAAACTGTATTTGCTAATGAGACTACTCTGCTATTATTGTCAAACTCTTATAGGCCTAATTGATGCTGAGAAATAGGCTTATTAGTTCCAATAGTAAATATTTTCTGTAACTTGAATTAATTCAAGAGGTTTATGTGTATATCCTCAGCCAAAAAATGTGAGCTTTAGTCTTTTGGTGTTTAACATACTTGTTTATATGAAGGGTTTTTTTCTTCCCTTACTTTATGATGGTTGAGCTAAATTCATCATTGCTTTTAGCAGTGGTAAGGTTTAAATACCACAGGGCTTCTTGTAGATCATTTTTAGAACACACTTGGCTCTTGACTGCTTACTGGCACTTGAATTTCCTACTTGGAAGGCAGTGATTTTTTTGCCTGAAATACACTGGACAGTAAGAATCAAACTGGATGTAGTTGCTGCTTGGTTGGGGTATGGAGCACTCTGCAATTCGACCAGGGACACACCTGTCTTTTAAACTATTTGATATATGGAAGCTGAGTGGTGGTTGGCAGGACCTGCACTGACATGTTACTGATTTCTTTCCCTTTACCCAGTAAATTCTTGCTTGCAGGAAGCATTGAATTACTATAAAAGTTGTTCTGATTAGTGGCTGGGGATATTGGCTCTGCATGGCTGTAGGCAAAGGGAGTTTCCCCATCACAGCCTGTTGCTGGCAGGGTTGTGTTAAATATTATTTAAAACAACCTGTATTGCTTTAAGTATTCTCAGATGTTAAATAAAAAATATGAGTCCCTGTAAAACCTGCAGAGTATTACAAATGTCCTCATCCATATACATATACTTGGAAAATGTATCTACAAAACATTTCACAGAATAGCCATTTTTAAAGCTGTGTTTTCTAGTAAGAATCAAAATATATATATACTCTGCAAAAATGTTACCATCATCAGAATGGGTAGCATTCAAATGCAGACTGAATAGTTCTCACAGTGCCCTCTGCACCTTCTGCCCTTTTCCAAGTATGTCATGAGTTGTCCAGAACTGGGACAAACTCTCTCATCATAGCATTGCCTCCTCTTGTCTTTAGCTGCCAGTCTTTACATCCAGCATTCTCCAGATGCTTTTCAAGCTCCTCTTTTTCCTCCCCATCACAGTGTTCCCATTCACAACATCTCAAAATCTGCTTCACATCTGAGATTCTTTGGCTTGAAATTCACAGAAAATGTGAAGAGAGGTCTAGGAAATAGTCACAGGCCCAAGGAGTGTCCATCTGCTGGAGTGTTGATGGGCACTGGTGGTAAGGCATTGTCCCACTGGTTTCCTGGTCTCTGTCCTCAGTGAGAGCCTCCTTGTGTCTTGAGGCAGCCCACAAACAACCCCCTACCCAATCCTAAACATCTTTGCTCTGGAGGTACCACATGCAAAGAACAGGCACATTTCAGCCTTAAGAAGCGTGGTGCTGACTCCTCAGGATGACAGGATTGAACAGAGGATGTGTCCTCTCATAAATAATATGTTTCATTATACATTTCTCCTTGATGGATTTCTTCTTCTTCAGCTTTCAATTATTCATGATTTTAGATAAGTAAACATCTCTAACTGCGCAGATGCTGTTTTAGTGAATAAGCAGTAGGTGTTTCTGATGCACTCTTGATATGATACATGTAATTCCTTTGCCTAGGTTAGAGCCAACACCTTTTAGTGTTAACAGCCAGTGGAGTAATCTTATCTCTGCTTTATCTTAATGGCTGATTTAGAGTTGCATCAAACATGACTGTGTGTAACTGCTCCGGGTGAGGAGAAACAACGACTCCATTTACGGCAGACAGAAGAGGTGCTATACACTGCAGTGGTTTTCTGTGCAAAGACAGAGCCACAGAACACGACCATGCACTGAAACAGGGTGTTCCTTTTTGTGGTTTTAGGATAGTCAGTGCTCTGTTCACTTGCAGCTCTCTTGGAATTGTGGAAGAGCTGAAGGCTCAGGGATGGTACTTGTATCTACCAGAATGTGCAGTGTTTAGGAAACTGCCTGGATGGCAGCTCCACTGCCTGAAATTATACCTTTGAGACCCTGAGTGCTTCTTAGGTTTAACCAGCTAAGAATTGCTGAAAGGGAGAACACTTGTTTATTGTAAGCACATCTAACCCAAGTATCTGTCTTGTCACACTTGGTAAGTGTTCCTCCCAAATATCAGACTGCCTATAAAAAATGCCACTGAATTCACAACAGCAACATAGTGGGTCTCTTTGATGCATTTAGTCCCTCTTAACTGTTCTGCTGCTTCTCAACTGACACAATTTCTCATCCAAAAAATTATCTTGTATGAAGATTTTTTCCCCTAAAGGCTGATAGCATATATTTCAGCTAAATCTTAAGTTCTTAACTATTTGCTGTCATCAAAGGCTCTTTGATAAGTTTACAAGGGAAAAAGAATATTAGCCATGATGTCCTGATCTCCATGCAGAAAGCCAAACCAAAATTCTCTGTTCTGCTGCAACTAGATTGCTTGAAAGAAAAAGAGGATGTTAGGATTACAGTTCCTCTGACAAATGTATGTGTAGTTATCAAATCAACAAAAAGAACAAAAGTCCCTCAAAGGGCACTTTTATATTTAGCACAGGATATGTTAATTTGTGATTTTGCCAAAATTAGGTTTTTAACCTTTCTTATTGCACATCCTACAGCTACGATTAGGATCTTCCTGAGTCATATACCCTTCCACCATGCCCTGGCAGAATTGTTGCATCATTTCAGGATTGCCTTGGATTTTCTTTCCGTTCCCCTTCAGGAACAGAGAGGGTATCTTAGAAGAAATTTATGATTTTCAAGTCCCTTCAAAGAAACATGCTGCTTCTCTGTGTAGCTGAAGTAAGGCAGGACTTATTTATCACTTTAGAAGAAGAGACCTTTCTCTCTCTGTGTGAGAGAGTGGCAATTTCTTAATTGCACTTAAATAACTATGTCACTGGATAAAAGTATACTTTGGCCAAATCTGACTTCACTGAAAGTATTTTTCATGTTCTGTAGTAACTGAAGTGCTGCAGTTGAGTGATGCTCTCCGGGATGACATCCTGCCTGAACTTGGAGTTCGATTCGAAGATCATGAAGGTACCCAGTCATCTCTTAAAACTTTGTAGGAGCTGTTTTTATAATCCTGCTGTTTTCCTAAGAAGTAGGGAAACAAACTGTCAAGACTAACCTGGAATAATTCAATGAACTCAAGGACTGCAAAGTTATAGCATATCATATGTGCACCATATATGTATTTCATATGTACTATATATAATGGCACATAATATGTACTATATATCATGGTGTATATATATGTATGAATATATATTATAGAACTGTATATTGGAATACATGTACAGAATAAAAAAAAACATACATGGCAATATTTTTCATCTTTTTGTATAGCATCTAATTTCTTAGTAATTTTTGAGTAGCCACTGAGTTGTATTTGCATTCAGCATGCAAAAAGAAAACAGTTATCATAGTGTGAATACATTTATCTTCGACTAATGAGGAAACTAATCCATCTCTTTTTGCTTCTTTAGGACTTCCAACCGTGGTTAAATTAGTGGATAAGGACACGTTATTGAAAGAAAGAGAAGAAAAGAAAAAGGTAATGATTTTAAGCATCCTATATTTTTAAAATTTGAAGTAATTTGTAAGCTATGGATACTTTTACATTTCTTTGATAATTCATAAGAAAAATCATAACAGACAAGCAACAAGGAAAATGACGTAAGAGAATTGATACAAAAATTTAAGTGTGTTGAAAAAAAGAATTTTTGAAACAGCTTCTTGAAAACTTTGTATGGGACCTAGTGAATACCTCTAAGATTTTTTTATTTGTTTGCTTTTTAAGATCTTCATATAACTAAGGAATGTTGAGTATTGTATTCAAACTATCTTATCTCTCTGGAAGAACAATTCCAATGAGAAGCTAATTCAGACTTCTTTTGTTTGTACAAATGAAGTCAACATTTTCCATAGAACTAGTCTGTATTCATCTGATATGTGAGGAAAAAATGTACTGGCTAAATCTTAATATAGTATGGATTAGTGAGATATTCAGGATGTGGGGACAAGAATTCATGTTACTCTGTAAAGCTTGTGAATTCGAATTCACATGCATAAAGTCTGTACAGAAACCCTGCTTTTGGCACTTCCTAGCATTAATATTTCACTATGTAACATTTAAAAGTAACACTTCATATGTCCGTCTTCAGTTTTACCAAGTAATAAAAGTCTATCACGACTAGAAATATTTGGAAGACTTTTCAACATTTCTCCTTTCATGTTGGTATTTTTTTAGAAAAGGGAGAAGTAAAAAGTCATTTTAGCCAATTCCAGATGTTTTCATCAGAATGACATTTGAAGGCAGTTTGTTTATAGCTGCAGGGTAGGACCTGCAGCCAGAGTCCCTTTTCCCTGGAAACAGCGTTATGTTCAGTACTGGCAGAACCCTTGGAGAACTGACAGGTCTCTCCCAGGCAAGTGCAAGATGGGATTTTTAGCAAGTTGGCTAAATTTGGATAGTTATTTCCCTCGGAACATCGAGTGATACAACTGCTGCTTGAGGAACTGTGATGTCTTCACAGTTTGAGGCAAGAGCTTAAAATATCACTGAAGTACAGTCTTTTTTAAAAGTCATTTGCAAAACATTTTTCCCCCTAAAATGACAGGACAATTTCTTTTTGGTATTTATTTATAAGTATCCACTTTGCATGCAAAATGCATTCTGAACAGTTAAAACTGGTTTAACTGTGAATAAAAGCAAATTAAATCAAAGTCATACAGTGGGAAGTATCAGACAATCCTAATTATAAGGCATGGTGGGTTTGCTGCAGGTCGTGCTGCCAGTTCTGTCTGTAATTAGGTAGCCAGGGGAGCTGGCTCAGGTTTGTAGAAAACAACCAAAGGAAATAGTGCATTACCTTTTACTCACTAACACTGCCTCTCACAGATAGAAGAAGAGAAAAAGAGGAAGAAAGAAGAAGCAGCCAGGAAAAAACAACAGCAGGAAGTAAGTAACCTCATTTTGAAGGAAAGTGTAGGCAGCAGTAGTCACGTGCAGGAAAGAACGCATTAGAACACAGGCTCTCTGCCCAGCCTTAACCAGGTCTCCATTTCTTTTTTTTTTTTGTGTACAATTTCCTGCTCAGAATGACTTTGCCTTGCAGTTCAGGTTGGACTTTCAATTCTTATAGGGAAGCCATTTTTGAAAACACCATTAAAGCCTGTAAAAACTTACTACAGAAGAACTTGTAGCACTTTTAGTCCATAAACAGTATTACTTCCTTAATTGACAAAGTAGTATCTTACATGCTTGTTACTGTTAGAGAAAATTTTACTTGTGTAATTTATTATTTTATTCCCTTTCTAGTATCATAGGTATATGTGAAAGGGTTTGTTTTTCTCTTTTTTTTTCTTTTTATCTGTAAGAAATCCCCTGTTCCTTATGATTGAGCAGTGAAATGTTTTATCTTTATGGTTGGAATTCAGATAGCTCAAAGGTTTTGATCTTTGGATGGGGAGTAGGTAGAGGAGATGAACTCATAAGAGAAAATATTGTTTGCCATGCTGATGACTTTAACAGTACAGGAAATACATTCCTGTGTTAAAAGAGGTAGAAAACTTTTAGAGACCACCATGTACAGAGATAAAACAAGATAAATAGCATTTATCATCCACAAATTCCAAGTTACTTTTTTCATTTTTTCAAAAAGGTGATTCCCTTGTGTTGGGCAAAAATTACATGGAAAAGATTCTGAGATGTGCTTGTTCACAGATAAGGGAGAATTCAGTTTGTTTTCGGTGCAATTACTGCATCTGATTCTTCTGTGACCTGCATAGAAACGTTTGCTTGTCAGCAGGAAAGTTGATAAAGGTGATTCTCTTTGCAGTGAGTTAATTGCTGAATATTCTTTACTCATAGCAACTCTTCACTTTGTGTTGACTAAAGAACCAAATCAGCAAGAATCAGGTGTAGTTTTTCGAGTAGATAAGCAAATTATTTTGAGTTTCTGCAATGCATCTGTTTTATAAAGTGGTTCTCTACAGGTTTAAAACAGTTTTTTCCCCGACAAGCACAGCTAAGACCTACTGAGTTGTTCCTCACTCCAGGTTTCTTTTCACATTATAAACAATTCTGAATTAAATGCTCTTTGATTTTGAAATTATAATCTACTTTTCCTTTTGCATGTGTGACAAGTTGTCAGTAATTAACTGTGATGTTAATGCATGTTTTATATTACAGGCAGCAAAACTGGAAAAAATGAAGATTCCGCCACATGAAATGTTTAAATTGGAGCTTGACAAATATTCCATGTTTGATGAAAATGTAAGAGACTTTTCTTCATAGATGGAGTGGTTTTCCTTCCCCAGTTGTACATACTTATTTGTGTATGTTTATAGCAATTTGTTCCAAACCTCCAGGGCAGTGCTATTAATGTAGCAAGAGGAGGGAAGGAGAGAAAGAAAAGGTGATACATGAATTTCATTGTGCACTGGGGAGCAAGGTCTCTGTTAGCCATCATTTCAAGGGTATTTTCCTTCTACATTCTTTTGTACATTCATTGTACATTTCCTTGGCTCCTCTTACTGCAAAGCAAAATATATATTGTGAGTAGGAATGTGTATGATGTTCATTCACAGATTTATTACTCTGGTGCAGGGCAGGGTATTCATTTGCAAGTACAAACTCCCCAGCTCTTCCAGAACTGATGTTTTTTGGAGAGGTCCTGCGTTTCCTGTTCCTTTCTGCCCACTGTTTTACACTCTACTGGCAAAGGCTCTCTGAAGAGGCTGTGTACATAACTTTGCTCTTGACTGCTCCCCTTGGGGATAAAAGTGTTACTTGGAAAACATCAAGCACTGTTTCTTCAGTACTTGATTTGGGTCATTGATCCTGCTTCTGCCTTTCCCCTTCACCTGCACAAAGTCAGGCCCTGGGGGCAAGTCAGAATGGAGAGGATAAATACTGGAAAATACTCCTGCAAACCAAGGAGAATGTCCATAAAAATGCTGATCATACTTTCTCCATCAAGAACATAAATTTCTTACTGCTTTTGCTTTAATCCTTGAATTCAATCTGCTAGTATGATTAAAAGATTATTTTAACCATCTGTTCAGGAATTAGTCATTATTCTCTGAACTAAAACCATCTAGAAGTTAGTGGTCTGAGCTTCCCTTACGTGGTTCAGGACAGAAGATAAATACACCCTTATGCCTCTTGTTTAGCTAGGAAGGGAACATTCAGAAATAGTCAAAGTTAGCTGTCAAACTTCTAGGTGACTAAAATTAGCCAAGATACACCCCTTCTTGACAGCTTGTCATTATGACATTATCTCTCTATCTTATTAAAACATGATTCCATAAAGAACAAAAGCAGTCCAAGAATTTATCTTAAATACTCTTTTTTTTACTATTTCAGGGGTTTCCCACCCATGATACAGAAGGCAAAGAACTTAGCAAAGGACAAATTAAGAAGCTAAAGAAACTTTATGAAACCCAAGAAAAGCTACACAAGGAGTATCTACAAATGGTTCAGAATGGAAGTGCAAATTGAAAACAACAGGACTTTTTATTTAGAAGGCGAGTGCTGGGTTCCCATTGAAGAAGTGAGCATATACCAATGCTCAAATTTCTGTTTACACTTTCTATTATGTGCAAAGCAAAATTCCTGTTTACGTGGGTTAATAATGTCATCTGGAAATACAATAAAAACCCATTGTTAAAAAAAAAGCCAACCTGTAAGAAGTTTCTTCTCAACAGTAGCAACAGTGGTTGCCAGTTCTGTTTGTGAAGGTGCTGCTCAGTCAGCAAATCCACATAAGCATTCTTGTTCATTGTAGCTGTCCAGGCTTTGGTTAAGTTGTCCTGCACACTGATCTCTATCTAAGACCCAATGTTACAGTCAGAAAAATTTACTGCTAAGTGGGAGCTGAGTAATTTGCACCACAGTAAGAACAGTATTTTCCAGATGACTTTAGTATCTTTACATAAGCAGGAAAAGTGGGTAGGTCCACTATGATACTTATTCTAGCTGCTGTTATTAAAAACTCTCATAAGTATACCCAGAACACTTTGCATAGTAGAAGTTAACAGTCCCTTTGTTGATAAAGGGAACAGATCATCAAGCTGCAGCTGCAGTCAAGTGGGTAAGTACAAGGCAAATGCACCTGCACTGAACAAACAGGTGGGAAAGATATGAAGGGCTGATGGCAGAGGTGGTGTGTTCTTGGAGCTATCCCTTCAAGGAAACAGGAGCCCTGCCAAAGTACCTGATTACCCAAAGTGCTCAGTACCTAATTAGCAGTTCAGAGGCATGGGGAATTAACAGAGGGTTTCCAACTGAGATACGGTTTGTAGATTGGTTTGCAGTTAGGGAATACAGGTAGACATTGCTCTGTATTCAAGACTGATGGTTTTAACACGGTGATTTAACCCTGAGATAAAAACCTTTCTGATGTAGTATGGTCACATTATATCTGCAGGGAGAGTTCTTTGTTGCCTAACCACGCATTTCACTGGCAGAAGCTACTAAGTGAACTAAAGTTCATGAAATCCTAAAAAATATCTCATCTACTTCACAGCTGCACAGAACAGCCAAATGTCTGATTTGCAGCACTATGTTCATTGAGTATTCTCAAGGTGGCTTGCAGAAGGTCATACTGTGACACCTCTGTTCTCTCAACTCTTAGGTTCATGCTACAGTCATCAGGCTATGTTCCTTTCCTTAATTAAGAGTTAAAACGTCTTTGATTTTCCTTTATATTTTTGTATTTATATTCCTCCTTCTGAGGAATGAACACATTATTTGGTGTAACAGAAAGGTCTAGTAGGGTTTTTTTTCCCTAATTTGTCTGTATTTGCCTTTGAAAACGTACATAATGTTAAGGTCAGTAAAGCACATGCGTCTTGTGTGCAGAAAATAAAATCTGTTGTGAAGTACAACTTGTATATGAACTTTGTGTGGCGGGGAGAATATTGAGCTTCTCTTTATTCCACAACCATCTTTTTGAAATGTGGTTTACAGAGCTTTTGCTTTACCTTGCTATCACTAATTTAATTAATTTTGCATTCTGCTAATTTCTAATCAATGTATAAATGCATGTTTAAACTGCACAGTGATACTTTAAGCAGCCAGCCACAGCCATGAGGGCAACTTCTCCATCCTTTGGTCTGGGAAAAGAAAAGGTTCAGTTACGTTTTTTGCAGCATTTTAGATCCTAACTCCCTTCAGCATTTTCAGCTCATCATTTTCTTCCCAGCATGCTCCCTGAAGATGCATGTGCACTCAGGATATCTTTGAAAGGATGGGACATGCCTATGCTGCTTCTGAAGTTGCTACTTAATCTCAAATAGTGCCAGGAATTTGAGGACAGAAATTCTTTTTTTGATGATCTGAGTTAGGACTTACTTAAAGCGAGTTAGTATTTAACTATGGAGAAGATGCTGTTGATCCATGGCTTTCCTGGACTGTAGTCTATGACCCCTCCATGATAACATCCTGGCTTTTGTCCCCCATGTTGTTTTTTCTCTTCCTGCTGTGTTTTTAGCAGAACCTAATCCAATTCCATTATTTACCTACTGTATCAATGTAAAAGTATTTTTTTAAAAACGCCCTTTTTCCTTCCTAAATGCTTTATTTTGTTTCTGGGACAACTCTCCTTGCAGGGATCTTGGAAGCATTTCAGACTCCTGTTTTCCAAAGGTTATTTTCCAGTCTTTCTGTATGCTTCCCACATGCACACACTGCTTCCTTCCTCCCTCCCTGCCTCCCTCAGTATTTTTTTTAAATTCAGTATGCGTAAAATCCTGGTGAGGGAAAACTTGGTAGCAAACAAAGAATGCTGCAGCCAGGCTTGGATGCACACTGCTTAAGATGACTTTCTCAGTGTGGGTGTGCCAATTGATCTGTGGGATTTCTGAATTGCACAGACAATACCTATTCCCTGGCAATCCCTCAAGGAGGCACTTAAGTGAATTCCACTGCACTTGCTTTGTGAGAGAGACCTGGCAAGTAGGAGAAGGGAATGCAACAGCAATGGTCTGCAGTGTCTTAGTCATCTGTCTCACTCAGCCAGAAAAAGGGAGAGGACAGACTACACAGTATTTTAATTTTTTGTTGGTTTTGTTTTGGTTTTTTTTAAGGTCATATATGCATACACTCTCTCAGGGAAGCCAGTCTGAAATACAATTTTCTAAGCTTTGTGAAAATGAAAACCCTCATAGCAAAATCTTAGAATTTTAAAATATTTTAATTTTTTGGAACAGAGACCTCATCTTGCTCATACAACATGGAGCTTTTCATTTCCCACCTATCAAAGCATTTATTCAGAGATGGCAAGGGAAGATAAAAGAGTGGTGTTTCTGTTTTTAATTGCACCCTTGGCTGAAGGCCAAACTTGGCAGCAGCAAATTTTGTTTGTCTCTTGCTCAGAGTGTGCCTTTCAGCCTTTCTGATGTGAATATTCCCATTAACGTCAAATGTGAATACTGCTCCTCTCAAGAGAAAAAATTCCTCCCATCACTCAGTTTGCTCAGATACTGGTAGAAAAATCTGTGAATTGTTCAGTGTGAACTTGATGCCACCAATCTTTTCAAAGACTTTCAACTGATGAGTGCTGATTACATTCATGATACTCTCTTCGGCCTGTTTATCCTAACATTTTTATTTGCTGTCTGCTGTTGCACAAAGGCAATGATGCATTTTAAGCAAGCAAATTAGCAATTCACTGCCACATACAGTGCATAGCTTAAAATGTAGAAAAAGAAGCTGAAAGTAAGTTTAAGCATTTTCAGCTGGTGGTAGTTGTTGGATCAACTTTAGCTGCCTCTTTAATTACACAACTTCTACCACACAAATATGGGAAGGAATTTTACTCCACTCTGTGATTTCACAAGGCAATTTCTATACATACCACATGCATAGTACTTAACATGCCTTGAGACAGGATAGATTAATTAAGAAGCATATCAGCTATTTAGTGCCAAGACTCTGCTTAGCAATGATCAAACTTCTTCCTCCCCTGCAGGAAAAGTCATTGACAGACCAAGTCTTCTGTCTCAGATTAGGCTCTGAATGTCTGGCATCTCACCCAGTGAGAGCAGTTTCCATTAATACCCACCCAAGGGCAGAAGACACAGACAGTTTAATGCCAGTTACAGATCTCAGCCTGAGCTCGCTCTCCAGTGTCAAGTACATCTGTTTGGCAGCTCTAGCACAATCCCTTCCCTCCGTTTTGGTTCTCCAAGCTCTTGCATGTGAGGCTGGGTGCTTAAATCGAGCCAGGGTGATTCAGCAGATATCTGTTTGCAGCTCTCTGCAGGGTAGCAGCACCTGACAGACAGCAAGATGACTCCACAGATTGTGCTTTATCCACGGTCCTGGAGTCTAACACTGTGCTACAAGAGGTTAGACAACAGTCAGCAAATATCCCTCACTGATCATGGGAGATTTAATGCCTTTGGAGAGGGGCACTAAAAATCCAAGGGTGTAAGGTAATTGAAATGTGTGTTTACCTTGATATACAAGCACAGAAAGGTGCAGCTAGATCTCACAGTCAGGCAAAACCTCTCTTACATCTTTGTAAAAAGGAGACAAAGTTTGGAGTTTGTACTCAGCACTTGAGTGACTTTTAACAAAGTGGAGATTGACAGAAAAAATCTTAAAGGAATACTTGATAGCTATGAGCCAGCAGCAAGCACAGAAGCGTGGAGTAGGAATACCTTCAGATAAACCCTTCTTTCAGAGTTCATTATGCTCTTCTTTGGAACACTGAGAATCAAGCATAGGCAGTACCATGAATAAGGTTGCCCCAAAATTGAGGATTAATGGAAATATGAGGAGGCTGTTAACTCGCTGATGTTGGAAAAAGGACTGGTTTGGAGAAACAGGGAAAGGGAGCTGGAAGCAAGTAAAGAAGGGGAACCCTCCACTGAACATGTCTTTTGGCCCACCAAATCTGCTTGTTTGTGCAACTGGCTACAACCTTCCTGCAGTTCTTTCCAAATTGTCTCATTTTTAATTACAGTATTGGTATCTAATTAAAGATTCCTTAGTTATTTCTGTAACTTAAATTCCTACTGTGAGTAATTTAATCCAACATTAATATATTTACTAGTTAATAATTTATAAAATATTGGTCTCATTGCTTCCAAACACTAGTTGTTAATATGGAAACCCGAGCTGCAGACCTGGAGAAAACATTTTCTTAGGACAAGGGAATTCACTGACAGGAGAAAAGGGTTGAAGGTTTCTTTCCAGTTGAGTGAAAGATGACTAAAACTCTGGAAGTGGCTCCAGGTACTGAAATTGCCCTGTTCCCCACACCAATGCTTGCAGACTGCCATGCACAGAGAACGTGGGCTGAAAAGGGGATTTTTTTGGCTTGCTTTAACAGGGAATTGTGTCTGAGCAGAAGATGGGCACTGCCATGTCCGCCTTTGCTATGGAGGAGCTGTAAAACAGCACCACATTTCGCAGGCCAGGCACAGTTCCTCCGAAACTGCATGGATAATCTCCCAGCATGGATAATCTTAATGACAAATTGCAATTAGTGAGACATGGAGGGATCTCATTGTGATTGCTGAGACGTGGTGGGATAGCCCACACGACTGGAATGCTGGCACGGATGGCTGTGTACTTTTGAGGACAGGTCTGAGAGGCGAGGTGGTGGAGCTGCTCGAGCTCTACCCAGGGACAGACGGATGAGTTGAGAGTTTATGATGAGAATTAAGGGCTGATACGGTGACTCTGCTGTGGGTGTTTGGCACAGGCCCACAGCCTCGCGGGCACAGGCCCTGGTTCTCCTGCGGGGCTCCAGCCCCCCTGACATTTGTTGGAGGAACAGCACGGCCCGGCACGCACTGGGAAATTCCAGGAAGTTCCTGCAGATTACGGAAGATAACTTTTGGGTGGAAGTGCTGGAGGAGCCAAGGAGGAAAGGGGTGTTGCTGTCACTTTAAGGACGCGGGCGCGCGCCGCCCCCCCCGGCCCCGCCCCACCCCGCATCACGCGCTCGCCCCGCGCGCGCCNNNNCCTGGGCCCGCTCAGGGGCGGAGCACGGCGGCGGCCGCAGCCGCCCGGCACGGAGGGGTGTGCGCCCGGCCCGCCGCGGCCCCATCTTAAGGCCGGTTGGAGAAGTTGGGGCCCACGGAACGGGTCCCGCGTTGCTCCGTGCCTGGCGGCGGGTAACGCAGGGCTCCGGCCGCATGTATGGCCGCGCTTGCCTGGCAGCGCGCCCGTCCTGTCCCCGCCCTCCCGGGGGAGCGGGGGAGGAGGAGGGCGGGAGGGCTGTCGGTGGTGAGCGGTGCCCCCGGCGCTCTCACGCCGCCGCGCTCGGGTTGACTCAAGGCCTTCGCCGCTTGGCTGGGGCGCGATGCTTTCGCCTGGCCTCAGCCACGGTGTTGTGTTCCCGCAGCGCGGCGGGCGGTTCGAGGGGCTCGGGTTTTGCATTTCGAGTTCTCTGTCTCCCAGTTGAGGGCTTGTATGAAATTTTCTCTGCTGCTGCGATTGTTTACTACGCATAATAGCGGTTCCCGTAGGATTTGCCAGACTCCCTTCCTGTAACATCAGCTCACGAGGCTTCAAAATAAAAAGGTAGAGAAGCGATCGTGGGCATTATAGATGAAAACAGAACCACTAGGAAAATTTTTATGAGGTCATCTCTAAACAAAATAGTGTTCCTTTTAGAAAACTTTCGAAGTGAGGCTAGGTATTGCTGGTGTCGGGGGCTTTTGAACAGGTTAATGAGTTTCTTCCTCAACTAATTTTTCATGATATCTTCTTATTATCCTTACAGAAAATATCCGACTGTTTCGTTTGTGGCTTCCCACGGGGTTACATCCCAGTGCCTCTGAAACGGAAGTTGTAACTTTCCCTTCTGATTTGTTGTAGTTACGAGAAACACTTAACAGCTGTGGGCAGGAGTCTTCCTGTGAGTTCAGGAGCCCTTCAGTTTCCTGTTTTGTGTTTTAGTTGTGTGTAGAAGGTTTGTGCAAGGCAGAGAAGATTTATCCCGTGTACGCTTCTATTTATGAGTCCCTCTTGCCAGTGTATAGATTTTTCCTTTGAATTTGTGTCCTTCAGGATATTGTCCTTGCAATGAACTCTTCCTGTCCTGGTGTGCATGGAGTTTACAGTTTCCTGCAGTTTTGAGTGACTGATGGTGTGTGACATTTGTGCCACGCAAGTTGCAGCAGTAGCCTGCCGTGTGGGACAGGGGCTTGGTCTGGTCTCCTCTGTCCCCAAAGCTTCATCTGCACGAGTTATTTGAAAGCAGGGAACTGTCCAGAAAAAATGAGGCACCGATTTGGCCTCTTCATGGTGGTGGCAGCAATAATATCAATGCCTTCTGCTGTTATTTTCTTGGATTCTGGTTGCTTTTTCATGTCTTCATTGCCTGTAAACTGAGCTCACTTGCTTGGAACGTAAGGAAGACGATGGACGTGAAAGCTCAGTGCTTTGGTACTGTTCTTTTTCAACTGGTGTGCACTTTATCTCTAAAATTACCTTTCTCTCCCCTCTGCTGCCCTCACCAGCTTGTCCTGAACGGTTTTATTGGTGGCTCTGTGCCAGTGAAGTCAGTGCAAGACAGCTGGGATGAAACTGGGAATCACAAGCTGTCTTCTAAGAAAGTTGCATCTAATTATTTATTTATATACTTCTTTTTACCTTCCAGTTGCCAAAGGCACAACACTAGGGAGTGAAACAAGACTTGAAGTATGTATTTGCACCAGGGAATGGTGTCTTTTTTTTCTTTTTTTCGTCGTTGTTTCTTGTTAGTTGGGTGAATGGCTTTTGTCAGAACATGCCCAATTCTTGTCTGTTCCAGTGGGTATGAATTCGACTGCTATTAAAACATTATTCCATGTTTTCCAAACACAAGTGAGGATCTTGTCTTCCCTCAGCAGGCTTGAGAAGTAGGTCTCTGCAGGACATACAGCACAAACAGCTGAGCAGAAGAGTTTATATGTGGAGTAGAGTCTTTTCTGTTAGCTCTGTCTCTGGGCCTAGGTTGGAAGCCACAAGTCTTTGAGGATAAATTTTAAGTAATGCAAGTCTGCGTTTTTAGTTGCTTACTGTTGCCTCCTCTAATAGTGACTGGGATCATATAACTTGTTGGCTGAACTCTGGTATTAGGTCAATTTACTCTGTTTTACCTTTTTAATTGGATCTTTTTTCCCCCTGCCTTCTGTTGCCGTGGAAGGAAAGATTCATTTATGCTGCTTTATTTCTTCAGCTGTAAGATTGTAAAAAATCTTCTGTTTTGCTCTAGCAGGTGGTTGCTGGCATTGCCACTTTTTCTTGTTATGTTTGAGGTGAGAGGAAATGTTTGGAAGTAAATCTGCCTGAGCTGTTGGAACACCTACTCTGCCAGAAGCCCCTTTTGTTTGTTCCTGGGCTTAACCTGTAGGGTGGGCTCCTAGGCTTCTTTGGGAGATGTAAACAACTTGCTGTGGAATAATCTGAAGTACACTGTTAGTACTGTTGAAAATTAACAAAGCTTTTCAGCTCTATTTGGAGTGGTTGTGAAAGTGTTGCTTTTGCAGCTTAGAGCAGGATTCAGCATTTTCCAGATGGAAGAGTGCGTGCAATCTCTGGGCTGCCGCTCAAGTTGGCATTAGCACTTAGGTTCTTCTTTGGTAGCCCTCTGTTGGGAGCTGGGCCTGAGATCAGCCTGTTTGGCCTTCACAGAATTGGAGAAATCAGACCTGTCCATTCTGACGAATGATTGAAGCTGCTTTTTGTTCTGAATTTGACTCACAAACTAACGTCTGCTTTTGTGAAAGCTTGGTAGTGGAAAACACCACCTGTGCTTCCGTGTGGCAGGTAGTGATTACTGGAATTTGTGATCAGCTGTTTCAGATGGGGGTAAAAATCCCCAATCTCTGTTACTGAAATACACGTACAGGCTTGGCTATTTCACCCCAGAAAATAAAGAACAGCAGAATAAGTTAAACAATCTGGCTCCCTCTGGTTTCTCAGGAGAGCTGATTTAGATATTGGAGGCTGGGGTAGCTGTGCTAAATGTGGTTCCAGTCGTTGTTAATACCGAGGTTTTAACTTCTCTCTTTCCTCTTCATTTTCCAACTCCTGATAAATCGATTCAAGGCAAATCCTTATACGGGGGATTCTGCCTTCCTAGCTACTGTCAAAACGCCATCTCTTGGTAAATAATTTTTTTCTCTTCAGTGTTCTTTTTATCTAGCAACAGTTTTAGGCACATCATAGAGCAGCAGAAGCAGCTACTCACAAAAATAACCCTGATGAGACAGACGAGTGAAACGTACTTTTCTGCTTGGGTGATAAAAGAAAAAAGTCATTTGGAAGTTATTGTAATTAATTCGTTTGAACTTTCATTGTTTTTAGCTTAAGTATGCTGTATAGGCAGAGATTAAAAATTCATTCTTTACTGTGATACTGTCAAGGAATTAGAAAATAATGCATTTATGTCTTCCTCTTTGGCTTTTTTTTTTTGATAGCATGCAGAGCTAATCTAAGAAACTGTGGCACTTACCTTCAGGCTGAAGACCCATGATTGGGTAGAAATGCATTAGTATCTGGAGTATTTAACAGAAAAAATAAGTTCTAGGAGGGTTAAACCACCTGATAGACTTCAGAAACTGAGCAAGTTTCAGTTTGAGTTGGGTATTGTGGTAGCTGTTTAGTTTACTGTGAGGGATTATGCATGAAGAATTTCTTAGCAAAACCAGCAGCTGTTAATTTGTATTGAGGTTTTAAACAATGACCTGTTCTATTTTCATCTTCTGTTGAGGTAAACAAATTACTGTTCAAGTATTTTTAAACACTACTTTTCAATTTGCAGGTGGATACAGGCACACAGATGGCAGATAACAGGTATGTTGGATTGTTTTCCTGAAATTAAATCAAGGTAGTTAGAGCCAGCTGTATAATTGGTCTTCTGCAGGAGAGGTTTTTGTTTTGTTTTTGGTTTTTTTTAACCTGTGAAGAGTGGATTACCAGACTTGGATAAGAATAAAATGGTAATATTTTTCTAAATGCTCTAAAGAACTGAAGAGCCTCAGTGTTTCTCTAGTCTGTGTAATTTAAGCGTGCAAAAGGCACCTTTTTTTTTTCCAGTTTATGTAGTATTTTCTGAACACATTGTATTTCTGTGGAACTGCTGCAAATCTATATGTGCTGCTGCTCTTCTGAGGCTTGCAGTGCTGGATAAGCTGGTCTGTCCAGTACCTGATAATATCCATTTGCATATGTGTTATCTCTTCTGGTTTTGTGTGTGAGTTAGGGTTAATTTCAGCAATATCCAGCGTGCATTTTGTGACCTCTAAACTGGCAGGGAGCACAGGGAATGCTGGCTGGCTGTTGTCTCACGCTGGGCCCTCTCTTTCTCCAGCACAGGAAGTGTGATGGAAGACGTTGCTGCAGGGAGTTGGGGAGGCCAGGGACATCTCTTTTAGAGTAGGAATGAATGTTTTAATCAAAACAGCTTGTTAGAGAAGTTTGAAACAGAGCTTTTCTGTCTTGTTTGTCTTCCTTTCATACCTGCATCCTTTCTCATGTTTTTCTTTATCACTTACACTAAAAGTGTCTCGTATTTTCATTTGTGAGCAATAACATTTTCCTGCGCAGAGGGAATGGCCGTGATTCAGACTGAATCACACACATGAATGGCCAGCCATTCACTTAGTGAGATTCATTTATCTGTCAAAGGTTTTTGTTTTGAGCTTGTTACGTTTTGTTTTGAGGTTGGTTTGTTTCTTTTCTTTTGGCCTTACCTTACCTTGCTTTTGCATCCTATTCTTCTTAGGAGATCTAGTTTCATATCCAAACCTTTGAGTTTTCACAAGCTTGAAGACATAAATATGTCTTTTATTGGCATACTTGTCTGTAGTAAACTGAAAATTCAGAACAACTTGTTCTTAAATGTTAACATTTTTGTAATGTGATGCTGTTTTAATATGTTACCTTTGGAATTCCTTTAGTAAAACAGAAGATACTGCTTCAGATTCTCTGGAGGCTGCTAAAAATGCAAGCAACAAAAAAGGTAAGAAATACATAGTAGTAGGTAATGTTACAGGAGTGGAATAAGCCTTAAGTTAAAACTGAAGATGTGTTCGCAGTTGGAACCAAACCAACGGTTTTTAGGCTATGTTCACTCTCTGATGTTCTCCATGTGTATTGCAGCCAGAATCAGAGTGAAGGCTGTATTTTTGTATCTGTTGTGACTGTGATTAAATGACCCACTAGACACTTGCAATAAGGCCTGCAAAAACTGGCTTGTAACTACACGTATTCTTTGTCAGCATAGTTATCAAAATGAGCAGTCCTGTTTGTATGCTGATTCTTTAGTGTCTTATATCTCAGAAAGTGCATCTTTAGAGTATGTCTTGGAGGTTTTTATTCTCCAGTAGCAAGGTTTACAGATAACTGCTGAATAGTGTTTTTCAAATTAATACTTCTGTGTGCAGAAAAGCTACAATTCCATTATTTCTCCAAATATTTAAATTTGTAAGTTATAGTGCAATGTGTTTCATATATATGGTCACTGAATGTTCTTTAGGTCTCCCTCATTACCTGTTTTTGTTTCTAAGAAATCATTTGTGACTGGCAGTTGGAAATCATGTGAGAATACCATACCATTGAATAATTCTTACAGTCAAGTTGGATTGAGAAAAAACAACAAAACCCCAAATAAATCAGAAAAACAAAGCAACACACAAACACAAGTGTATAAAAGCTTCACCATGTTAGTGTGTGCTGTGAAATGTCTGAGTTTTTAATGTCTGGGGAAGGAGCACCGAGAAAGAAAGGAAAGATGTGAAAAACAGGTGTCTTCCCACCATGACACCGAGCGTGGTTATTAGGAAGGGTTTTTTAACTCTTAACCAGAAGCATTTTAGATCTGACCTGCTGTAAAAATAGTCTTCTGCGAAGTGTTGTGGTGGTTGAGGAGTCTCACAGATTGTAAAATCATCTTGAGGTAAAAAATCAGTCGTTGTCAAGGTCACAGTGCTATGCTGCTTTATTATACAGTACACAAAGTTGGAAGGGTTTTTTCAGGAGTCACACTAACTGGAAAACAAATGTCTTGGAAGTATGATTCAGTGGTTCTCCTCTTGTAAATTTACATGTGGCTTTGAAGGTACAGCTAATACAGAGGGAGGATAGAGAAACTCCTGTTTTATACTTTCTTACATAAAGGGAAAACAGGAAATGTGCTTATGTTGGCAATGTTCTACTTGCTTGTAAAAGCAACTGGTAGATTCGCAGAGAGAAAAGTGCTTTTTCTATCATTATCCAACTTCATATATGGCCCTGAAGTAATTGTTTGTGTTAACTACACAATTGGTGGTAGTTAACTACAGTGGTGTTATCTGAGGTGTGAAAATAGCGAGTATTTTTACTGTGACTGCTGTAAGACACAGTATGACAAAAGCACTATAAATCTATGCAAATTTGTTTAAAAGTGGTTTTCTGTCTTCATAGAAAAGCTGGCAGACCAAGTGATGCAAAATCCACAGGTCCTGGCAGCTCTTCAGGAACGTCTTGACAACACAGCACTTACTCCTTCAAGTTACATTGAAACGTAAGTACTGGGCATGGTGAAGTTCTTGAAAGACTGAAAGCATAATGGAATATTATTACTGTGTAATTAAGGTAGGAAATTAGAATAAATGATTCACTAAGAAAAATGGTCTACTTAACCCATGATTCATAGTGGCTTACTTCTGGAAGGAAGAATGAAGTTTTAGCTTATAAAGACTTGCAAACAAAATTTTGTCCAGTATTTGCAGGGCCCATTATTGTTTTGGATAGAAATAACTCCTCTCCCCTCCTTTGTTTCCTTCTGTGACCCTTATTCTGACAGAGCATGTGCTACACTGATCGATGATTTCTGTGAGATTGCTGTCCAGGATGTAATGGAAAGTTCAGGACCTGTATATCCCTAGTTTGAAGCTTTGTCTTATATTGACTGTAAAGTAGATTTAAATACTGCCTGTAGTAAATACTTACACTTTCATTTCTTGACTGAGAATAGCTGGTTGTAGACCTCTTTTTAGAAAAAACTTAAGTTCTATGAAGAGATCTTTTCACATGACTGTATCTAAATGCTTAATACTTTAAAGGGCAGATGGGCAGTGTGTGCTTTCCGAGTATGACCCGTAAATCAAAGCCTTTCCCTGTAGAATGCACAGTTCTTGTTTTTCATAGGTGGATCAACACAAATCTAGTCTCAAAGTTTAGGTGTAAACAAAGGTATTAATTTCAGATCTCTGAACTACACGGGGAGGGTAGTGGCCCCAGGGAATGGAACAGAAGATAACACCCTTGAGAACAACTTGGGTAGGAGAGGATTCTTTCAACTTTTTGAAATAGGTTTTGGAGAAACATGTATGTTTGACATAAGCCTTTTATTTAAAAATTGCACGTAGTTATAAGCAGCCTGTTTTGCAGTAATATGTGAAATAATGCTGAGGCAACTATCTTTTAACCTTCAGTAATTTTGGTTTTTAGTTTTCCAAAAGCAGTGATAAGAAGAATTGATGCCTTGAAAAAGCTCCAGGTGAAATGTGCCCATATAGAAGCTAAATTCTATGAAGAAGTACATGATTTAGAGAGGAAATATGCAGCACTCTATCAACCTCTTTTTGATAAGGTGGGAAAACTAAGTATATAGATTTTATTTCTTTGTTCCTGTCAGTTCTCTTTGCATATATATAATTTTACATCTTCAATTATGTTCTTGTTTTTTTTTAACACAGAGAAGAGAGTTTATTAATGGGGAAGCTGAACCCACAGATGCAGAGTCAGAATGGCACAGTGAAAATGAGGATGAAGAAAAACTGGCTGTGAGTTCAAGCTGGGTCATGTACTATGGATATATCAGATTATCAGAGTTAAATTCCTGTTCTTGCCATTGAAAGACTCAACTTTTGTGTCAGTGCTGTGTTCTTGTGACGTTACATCCAGTGAAAGCTTCTAAACCATTAGTTCAGCCTTTTTTCAAATTTGTGACTTGAGGGAATTGAGGAGTTGCCTTTGTTGGCACTGTTCGTAACCTGTTAACAGCATCTTCCTGCTAATGGGTTCCATTCCAGTGCTACATGAAACCCCAAGATAATAAAAGACTGGTTGGTTCTCTGCCTGTCCCCATTATTTTGGGGGACATCATTAGCTTTCATTTTCATAAATACAGGTGAGACATTTGTCACACAGTCATAAAACAGAATCGAGCTAATAAAATGTGTGCTGGCTTGTGGATTCCTACTTGTCTATTGAGTAGGAGCTGTCTGGATTTAGGAGGCATAATATGGTCTGTGGGCTGCCTGTTACTTTCCCAGCATCATTTTTGGAGATGCGTGCTCAGGCTTTGTCTCAGAAAAGCAGCTTACTTAGAAAACTCTGTTTGCCATTCTGTGAGGTTTTCTTTACATTTTTTGCTTAGCCTGATTTCTTCTGGGTTTTTTTGGATGCTGTTCTGTATTCAAAGTGAATTGTTCTCTTAGTTTTTACTGATCTCCTGAGATTTGTGCATGAGCAAAAAATGTTCCTTAGGCTCTGTGTAAATACAGCATTGACAGGCCATATTCCACAGAATAAAATCAGAAATGTGTCTAGATGGGAACTGAACTGCAGCTTCATATTCTTGGCTCGTCATAACCCACGTAACTGACAAAAACATCTTAAATATCTGCTGCTATCTAGTGGTGTAAAAGGAAAGGTGCAATACAACTAATTCAGACTCCGAATTTCCAGGGTTGTTTGGGATTGAGAAGTGACTTATCAGGCAGTCATTCTTCTGTTTTATAACATTTGACATGAGTTACATGGAGGGCATCCTGTTTCCCAAAACAGGAATAATTAGACACAGCATAATAATGAAAAATACCCTTTAAAAACAAGTTTACAAGTATTCTGCAAAATGGGAAAGCTAAAACAGCATTTCAGAGGGCAAAGTTAAATTATAAATTTTTAGATGAAACGCTGTAGGTGGCTTATGGAGCTACAGAAATGAGATTAATAGAAAAATAGAAATGCATTTGTATTTTTTTCTGTTTATAGAAAGATAGAAAGTGTTTTAATTCTGTTTGTCAAATCAGTGAAGCTGACACTTGATCTATTTAGCCTCCCTATAGAAGAATTTCAAATGAGTTGGAAGTAAATCTGGATTGTGTATATGTTTAGTTGTGTAAATAAACCTTGTATCTCTTAACTTCATTTACAGAGGAAAAAAAGTAGATTTCAAATGTTCCTTAAACACAGCTTCAGTGATGGCAATTGTTTTGTACTTCTGTCTCTGTTTATTAAAAATACTAAGAAGTCACAATTTAATTTCTCAGCTGTTTCTGTATTTCTTTCCCAGGGAGACCTGAAAAATGCAGTGGTAATAGACGAAAAAGCAGAAGAGACAAATGTCAAAGGAATTCCAGACTTCTGGTTTACTATCTTTAGGAATGTAGATATGCTAAGTGAATTAGTACAAGTAAGTTTCTGCTCTGACATGAGCAACTTCTGTTGTGTTAAATGAATTGCTGCTTTTCCCATTAATAGTCAATCCTCTTGGAATGTGTGTGAGACACCAAATCTTTTGAGTCTTTGGAATCCCTGAAGATGCTTGAAAGGCTAATGATGGACAAGCATCTTTAGTTTAATCCATAAAGGATTATTTTTGCAAGGGTATAAGAATACCTGTGGATTGGTTGAATTTGTGTTAAATAGCTTAGGTAGTTATGCCTGCACTTGTATTAATTGCTTTTAATGCTGTTAAAGAAGAATTCCCTGGAGTGTGTCCTCCTGTGAATCCCACTGGTAATAAATACCCTGAATGAAGTTACTGTATCTTCAGTAATACATCCTAGCAGCTTTGTTTACTGAAGATGAGCCCCAAAATGACTGAGAATTTGGCACATAGAATTTGCAGCTATGATTTAAAAATTTAGATCTAGATCTTTACTTTGGCTGAAATCATTGAATTAGTTACAGGGTTTGGTTTTTGCTTAGGGAGAGGCCATTTTTCGAAATATTGCCTGCTGAATTGGATTTTATTTTTTTTCTGCTTAGGAATATGATGAACCTATCTTGAAACATCTGCAGGATATTAAAGTTAAGTTTTCTGAACCAGGACAGCCTATGGTGAGTTTTCTCTGCTTGTTTCTCATGAAGATTGTAGTAATAAAGTGAGCAGCATTCCAAAATATTCATTCAGCTCTCTTTGGCCTTAGTGTGTATGCAGGGGGTTTCTTTCTAAGCTAATATTTTCATGCTTTGCCTTTGAAAGATTTATCTTCAGCTTTCCCAACTCTTTGCTCTTTCATTCTTAGCCTGGACAGCTCTGACATTACTGTAGTTCCTAGATTAAAATTCTGGTTCAATTCTGTCTAGTTTCTGCTTTGTTTTTCTCTCTCAAATTCAAGTGTAATACAATTACATGGCTGCTTTTGATTTGAAAATGAATTGTGGGGAAAACTCTGGGTGTCAAATATTTTATCAAAAGAGGAGATGTGATATGGTAATACTAATCAAAGACAATGATTATAGATACTGTGCCTGTTGAAAATGATATATTAGATAGTATTTTAAAAGTGTACCTCATGAGTGTTTTTTAAAGTATGACTTCCTTTTTATTTTTGGAAATTATTTCTTGTTTAGGTTCAATGTACAGAAACAGATTCTGTGTTTGTTGAAAAGAAGTTGTTCTGCTGCTTATCTAATTTATGCAGACAATACTTATTCCTTGAATTCCCTTTGAGGGGGAGGCAGGGAGAAGGATGGAATTTGAGCCTACACAGACTTTAAAAATTTTGTCATTGTAGCTTTTTTTTTTTTTTT
>VZTG01010319.1:267206-289286 GCA_013397845.1 Melanocharis versteri
TTTTTTTTTTTTTTTGTATTTTTTGTTTTGCCTTATGGAGTTATGATCTTCTGACAATATCTGAAATAAATGCAAGACAAGCTTCATTGAAGATTCACATAAGACAGGTGGAAGGACTTTCTCAGAATAGCTTTTAATGGTTAATAACAAGTTGGTTTGTGGTTTTTGGGTTTTGATTTTTAGTCCTTATTGTTTTTCTTCTGTTAGGACTGAAACACTCGAGCTGGTAATAGGCAAGAAAGTATTACGGCAGAGGAAAACTGAGAATTAGGTTTCTAAAGATTGCTGGGGCTTAAGGAGAGGGTATGAGTTTTATGAAGAAAATGAATTGTCTAAGCACAGAGAAGTTGGCTGTTTTATCTTGAAGCAGATCTATTCAGTGGCGTTTGGATGAGATGGGAATAGGTTTTTTTGCCTATGTAATTTTTATGTTCTCATTCAGCTTTGTTTTACAGAACCTTAAGTTGGAGAACTCTTAAAACAATGGATTTATCTGGTCTTGCACTGTTCGTAACCTTTTGACAGCATTTTTCTGTAAATAGGTTCCATTCCAGTGCTACATTAAATCCAACAATGGAAGGCTGACAAATTCCATGTCCCTTCTGTATTTGGAGACAAAGGATGTGTTCCTGACTGCTTGAATGAAACCTGTGTTTCTGCAGCTGTGTGTGACTGTCTTATCTGCAATTCTCGGTTGAAAATTGGTGCAGCAGTGGTAGCTTTGTACTATAGGAACTTCACATAACCAGTGTGTCATAGATACACTGATTCTGCTGGGGATTAGGTTTTGCTGCTAAAGAAGTACATGATAATTAAGAATTTTCTGATTTACTGTTGACCCAAAACAGTTGACTGTAGTTACAGCACTCCAAAAGTGGATTTATCTGACTGCAGTTAAAAAGTGCTTCAAAGTCCTGTTTGTTATGGCCTGCACACAGAAACTTTAATCTGCATAAAGCATAAATTACTCCATTACTATTTGCTTTTACTTATTTATAATCATATGGATAAACTTACATGTATTTTGTAATTACAATTTTTATTTACATATTTATTTGGACATCAGGATCCTTAGCTAGCATATTCAGACCTGGATGATGCATCTGGGTATAACTTCAGTAGCTTAAAAAAAGGAAATTTTCTTTTTTTTGAACTTCATGAGAACTTATTTGATAAAAAAAACCCCAGAGATGTCTAAATAAAGCATATGGGAAAGGTTATTGCAGCACTTCAGATATTATGTGGATCTTGAAGCTTTTTGTCTCCTAATTAGCAGGTATACAATGAAATGCTGAAACGCAGTGTGTGCAGATATTTTTGCCTTGCTAGCCCTTGGGATCCTGCATGCTAAGTAGTGCCACTGGTTGGTTATTTATAGCCCCAGTGGTGGTTTATGGGATTATTTGGGTATGAGTGTTCGTCACTGGTAGTGGATAAGCTAAGTTTGTCACTCTTCCCCTGAGCATGTTTGCCAGAGAGAGATTAGCCTTAGCCGAAGACGGCCTCCACATGATACAGCTGTCTTGAATTGCTTTAAAGGGAAGGAAAGCTGAAACAGCCAATGTGAAGTCAACACAGATACTCCAGTGTACTGCTGGGTCCCAGTGGCTTCCTGTCCTTGAACAGTGAGCGTGGGCGTTGGGAAGGCCGCTGTTGCCATTGGTTTCCATCACTCCTTGACCACTCTCTTTGCAGATTTGAGTCATGTGAGGAGATTCATGGGGTCTTAGGAAGATTAGGGGCCTTTGGGAGATGAGTGAGGGATAAATATCTTCGACGTACAGGCTGTTATCCTGAGTTATTTATCTTGTCTGCGCATGAATAGCCTTGAAAAAGAGGATAGCAAGGCGGGCTTGGTGACAACAGACAGTTTTCTGGCCTGAGTCTGAAGAATGCCTGGGGAAGCATATTCAGGGCCAGTGTTTTGGCAGTTACGTAATCTGTTTTGTATGCAGATTAAGGCTAATTCTTAAGGCATATTACTGGGGGAGTAAATATAATATTTAAGGTAACTCTTACACATGCAGTGATGTTGGGAGCTTCGGCTTTCAGCCCTTCCACTGTGCTGAACTGACCTGCAGTCTTTTTCCCCCTTCAAGTCACTAAATCAATGCTGCCACTAACCTGTGTCCTTTATTTCCCCTGTTCCAAGACAGCTTGAGTTTTAGTTTGCTTTAAAAAGTTCACAGTTGATCCTGAGTACAAAGTGAGCATATATAGCATTGTGCAAGCAGTTTAGAAAGCTTTACAGATCTGAAAATTGATGCATTCTGGATGCTCTGTTTTTTCCGTAACTGGAGCCTTTTGTTCTCCATGTAAGAAACTGAGTCTCTGCAAACAATTTTTGGGTGCCAGAGGAGGTTCAGACATAACCAGGAACACCTGCTTCAGGCTGTAACGTGTTGAGACATGTTGGTTGTAGGATTCAGTTTATGAAGTCAGTGTTCTTTTGCTGGATTTTCTATTATCAAATAGAAGAAACCCCTCTGGTTCCTGGTGGAGTGTACTATTTAAATAGACTCCTTCAATCTCAGTTGTGCTTTTTGGAAATAAAGTCTGATTCACTCTCTTAAGGTCATGATATTGATCAGACTTGGGGGAGCAATAGAACCACATGGTGTTCTAATGTTAAAATGACTTCAGAATAGCAACTTCATCCCTAGTGCAAGGATGATGAGAGGCTTCCATAGGAAATGAAATCACGACTTCTCAAAATACTCATTTCTAAGTCTAAGGTTGCTTTTAAGACAGCAATTCTATATGTGAAGGTGAATGAAATGTACTAATTACCTGTTCCTAATCTGAATCTAAGCCAAGGTCGTTGTAGCTCCTTGCGCATTTGAAATTCGTTGACATTCTTAATTTCCTGCTTCTGCTGTAGTTTGAAATGTTTGCCATCAAATTATCTTTTTTTATTATTATTATTTTCAGAGATTGAATGATGATAATTATGCTGATGCACTATTTCATAGATGAAAGTTAGTGGTAACATAAAATTTCTTTCAGTCTTTCTCATTAGAGTTCCACTTTGGGCCCAATGACTACTTTTCTAATTCAGTCCTGACAAAAACATACAAGATGAAGTCGGAGCCAGACAAGACAGATCCCTTTTCATTTGAAGGACCTGAAATAGTTGATTGTGAGGGGTAAGGAAAACTGAAATTCAAAAAAGCTTCTGAAGTAAAAATGCATTTTGTTTTTGCTTACCATGATAATGATTAGTGAAGATAAAATTGTTGCTGACTTCAAAACTGGGAATGTTTATAGAGATGATGATGATGTTAGCTTCAGCATGCAGAAGTAACAGATACATAGATGGAGATATATTTTAACATAGTGTACATTTTAAATTGGACACCTTTCAGATTTAATAGTTCTCTAATTGAGGTAACAAGCCTTTTATTTCCAGATACCGGGTAGATTATTTTTAGTCATTACTTTGAACAGACTACCCCCCTCCTCAGTCTGATAAGTGGCCTTAGACTCTCTTGGATTCTTGTCATCTCCCTAGCAATTTTTATCCCAGCAGGAATTGGTTTATTATTATCAGGCAGGAATAGGTCATATGTATCATGTGTTCTTTCAGCCTGTTTTAAGGCTGGAACATAAAGGCCATGCAGTTTGATTCTGGCAGCTGTGGCTAACGCAGCAATTTTTTAAAATTTTATTTTACTTTTTTTGCAAAACATGTTCAGAAAACAGCTGTGGATGGTGAATTCTCTGTTCTGGAAGTCTATTGAGTTGAACACCACATTAGAGTTTTTTGGGGGTAAAAGAATCATTCCATCTAACCTAACCCTTTCTCTTCCCATCCATGATCTCTCTGCTCTATAACCAAATTTCAGTGCCACACCAGGGCAGAGCTGACACAAATGAAAAATGGCTTTTGTACCCTGTTACTCTTAGCATCTAAGTATTTTCTCTTGGTGATCATTTAGTTTTTAGGGTTTTTTCCTGCCCCTTCAAGGATGTGTTCTGGTGGTTTGGTTTTTGGGGTTTTCTAACTCAGGCTTAAGAAATGCCAAATACTTGGTTCCTTGAAGGCATCCTGACAGCCTCAAAACCTCTTGACTTCCAGTGCTACATGTTGGCTTTTGAATTCAGCATTCACCTGTAGTGAGGCAAAATGTCTAGTTGGATGTTTAGTGAAAGTTGTGCCTATGTAATAGACTACTGCATTTTGAAGAAAACTTTAGCTAATTACAGCAAAATATTTTCTGTACAAAGTATTACAAAGGAATGCTTTCCTGGATTGCTGATTTGTCAAAACTTTGATTTCAGTTAATGTTTCCTCATGAAGGTATTAGATATGCTACAAGTAGAGCAGGAAAACAGGTCTGTGACTTGTTATACAGGTTAAGTATAAAACTGGAGACTTTGGCCATCTGTCTATAGGACAAGATGTTTTTGAGGCACTTAAGGGTTACTGTGACACCATTATTTCCTTCACAGGAGAATTAGCTGTGTTTGTCCCTCACTCTTTGCTACCTGCAGTTTTGGGTAAAACTTAGTTGAATGGAGAGAAACTTCTCATTGAGTGTCAGTTTATACAGCAGCATAATGGAACTGAGAATTAGGCTCTTTTCAGCTTGATGTGCTTGGCTGCCGGGTCAATCTGAGCACTGCTCTTTGGAGAGCTCAAACATCCCTCTCCCTGGCCACTCTTTGGACATGCATTTTTAGGGGGGCCTGGACACTGCCTTGACCTGTAGTGAAAGGATGTAATACATTGTTTCCTAATGGGCTGACTGGTGAGATTTTTTTCTGGAATAGGTTCATCCTGTCTGTGGTTACAGAAGTCCAGTTGTTGGGCCAAAGAGGTATTGAATTATGGGTGGAGTGGGGGCAGTGATTGCTCTGCCAAGACAAACTTGTGTAGCATTTTCATTTAGGGAAATATTTGATGTGTCCAACATACACATCATCTCTAGGACTAGGACCCACTTCATATCATGTCAAGCAGCTTTATTTAGAGAGTGATAAGCCATCTTGACCTTGATGTTGCTACTCTGCTGCTAAGTTCCTTCTTTTCTCTGGTGTCCTGTGTTAAAATGCTGTTTCTCACGTGCTGTCTCTAGGTGTACTATTGACTGGAAGAAAGGAAAAAATGTTACAGTTAAAACAATCAAGAAGAAACAGAAACACAAGGGCCGAGGCACAGTTCGGACAATTACTAAACAAGTACCTAACGATTCATTTTTTAACTTCTTCAGCCCAATAAAGGGTAAGCCTGGAAATCAAGAATTCAGGATCCTTATTATATGTTGTGTTTTATTTATATATATTTGTATTTATGTGGCTTAAACATTCAAACTATTTATGCTGCTGCATTGTAAACTGCTTACTAGAGGAAGATTGCAAAATCTTGCCCATCCAAACAGATTATTTTGTTCTGATGTTATTCTGTGCAGTGTAAACAGGATTCATTGTATGGAAAGAGTCTCACATAGACTCTCTGAAAGAAGTTGACATGTTTTACCACAGGATGGCTCCATGCATCAGTTTGTTTCTAACATGCAGAAGAAATGTTTTGCATTGTTGGTCAAGTTACAGCATAGTGGTTTCATTGAAACCTCTGTGTCAAGTGATAGAACTTCCTGTAATTTCTTCTGTGATTAATTAATGCTCCCTGATATTCCATACATAATTTTGTCATTTTCCTAGTCCAATGTTAGATGTATACTCATATATGAAACAATCCAGAAGGATTCCAAAACCATTTTTTTTTTCTTGGTACATCTTTCATTGTCCTCTTCTGCAAACATAGATGAGGGAAGTAGTTTGTTTTGTGGACTAAAGGGGTCTTAAAAGAAAGGTGGTGAGGGACTTTTTGCAAGGGCATGTAGTGACAGGACAAAGGGAATGGCTTTAGGCCAAAAGAGGGCAAGTTTAGGTTAGATATTAGGAAGAAATTCTTGACTGTGAAAGTGGTGAGACACTGGAACAGTTCGGGGTGTCCATAATTTCTCTGGGCATTCTTGGAAGTGTTCAGTGCCAGACGGGATGGGGTTTCCAGCAACCTGGTCTTGTGAAAGGTGTTCCTGCCCAGGGCAGAGCGGCTGAAACTAAGTGATCTTTAAGGTCCCTTCCAGCCCAAACCGTTCTGTGATTCCAGAGATGTACTGAACAAAATGGTTCTTGATTCTGTCGTGGGCTATTAGGAACTACCTGTCCCTCCTAATTACCACTGCAAATCCCCACGCATGTGGGGTAAGAAACATGGGATATATATTTCCAAAGTTGGGGTGGTTTGGTACAGAAATGTCCTTTAATTTTTGTTGCTGCTTTGAGGAAGGGATGGCGATTTGTTTCCTGTTGGTGTTACATTGTTCTTTTAAATACTCTAAGGGCACACTTTGGAATTAGCTGTATAAGACAAGACACTGACATCTGCTGGCGGTCGATACTCGCATTTTCAGCTTGAGAACAGACTGAGTCAAATGATCACTTTCACAATAGATCACATGGTAGTGTAGAGAAGGGAAATACATTTTGATTTGTGTTGGGCTTTTTTGCATTGATTTGATTTTTTTTGTTGTTGGTTAGTTGGTTGTTTTTGTCTTTAAACAAACAAAACAACCACCCTATTCCATGCTGGTTACAGTACTGGGCCTCTTCTCAACAGTGCTTTGCAGATTCATGTCAAAATGTTCATCTGCTTGGTTCCAGTTGTTTTGGAGGAGAGGAGATGATTTGTAGTGTTCTAGCCAAATGAAGTTTCTGTAATTACAGCATTAATAGGGAAACCAAATATGCTGATCCGCATGTCCTCTGAACCCATCCTTGTAGAAAGAGTATTTCCTGTGCAAAAATCTTGGACATCCAAATGGCAGCTTTGATGCTCTAACTAAAACACATGAAATTCTTAGAAGTACAATTTCTGTAGGTTTAACTTAATATTAATCTGAATTGTCATTATAGTTTTAATAGTTAACCTTGTGGAAGCCTTTATAACCTCAGTGTTTTCTGCTATGAGAAGGGCTTTATACTGTGTTTTGTCATCTTGAGTATTGAGGTGGGTGAGACTATACGAGCTTTTCTTAAATTTGTTGTCTTTTCTTTTTACAGTATCTGGTGATGGAGAGTCATTGGTAAGTTTTTGAAATGGCACGATTCTCTTTGCCACATCCTTTTTGCCAAGTCACTGTATAGTGACTATAGGGTTCTTCTATCAAGTACTGTTTATTTTTATTGTTATTTTTGCTTTTGACAAAAGCTGCCTTTCACCTTGATAAAGTGAAAGATACTGTCGACTTCTCCAAGTAATCCATTGACAGTTCACTGTTACTTGACTTGCTGATCCAAGACATCTCCAGTGGTTGCTGTTGGGAAGGTCGTTATTTTTCCTGCCCACTCAGCACCACTGCATGGCCGGTACCTGACTTCTTTAAAAATCAGTCTGGAGCATTCCGAACAGTTCTGCAATGTCAGATGCCAGAGCCAGCCGAGTCTGAATGAGCTTTTTAATAAAAGGTGCCTCAGCAGGACAGTAACCTGTGTGTAGAAAGTAGGAAGCTTGTACAGAAAATCTCAATTCTGCAAATCTAGATTTAGATCTAGATTTTACTGTTATGAAGTTAAGTATACTGAGAGTACCTGTGACCAGAAGGTTGGTGATGACAGTGCGATGTTTTCCAAACCTGTTGCTTTGAAATATTTTCATCTGCTTCTGTGTAGCACATCACATTTACAGTAGATAACTCAAAGTGACTTGCCTTACAGGATGAAGACTCAGAATTCACTTTAGCAGCAGATTTTGAAATTGGACACTTCTTCCGTGAAAGGATAGTCCCTCGTGCTGTGCTGTATTTCACTGGGGAAGCTATAGAGGATGATGATAATGTACGTATGCAATTAGCATTTTGTTTATTAGTCAGCACATAGAAACATTCCCCTCCTTTTCTGATTAGACTAGTGTGGAGTATTAATTACATGAGAATAACAAAAAAAGCCCCGAAGAGACTTCTGCTACTTGGGAATAGGAAAGGGTCATTCAACTTGCTGTAAGTTGTTAATCTGCTTCTGGAAGGGGCTTAGTTTCAGTTATAGTGTTTGAATATGCTACACCTATTACCACAGAAGTTTTTATGCAAATACTAGCAGGGCTAATTAAACCTCGTGTTTGTTTTTCAGTTTGAAGAAGATGAAGAAGGTGAAGAGGAGGTGAGATGCACACTGTATTTTTTAGAGATTACTGATTACCTATTCCATTCCAGTGCCAGGAGTAGTTCTATATGGAGCAGAAAACAGTTGTTCATAAATGCTCTTGTGCGTGGTACTTCTTGCCAAGAGAGTTCAGCATTTGTGACTTGCAAAACTCTGCTTAGTTTTTCCTCTTCATAAAAGTACTTTCTGCAAGAGCATTTATCCATTTTCTTCTAATATTTTGAAAGCTGTTTTCTGACGTGAGTCAAAAATCAAAGACAAGCCTTTTTTTCTAGAGTGTTGCATGATAAATATCTGTTCCTTAGGTGGTAGTGGAATTCAGCTGTCAGCTTTTAGTTGTCATAAGCTTGAGGACTGGGTTTTACTAAATGTAAAGTAAAAAAGGGGAAGTGTGCAACTGCTCAGCATAAATAGTTTAGGCTGCAATTTCTCTTATACTAAGAGCTCTGGTCTATTTGCAGTAGTGTTGCATGAATACAAACAGACTGTGAAAGACTGCACAAAACCACTTAATGTTACCACACTTTAATGAACTGATGTCCTTTAAATTTTTTTGCTTTACTGCTTTTACTGTGCTGTTCTTGCTAATCTGTTAGAGGTACATCCCTGACTGTTGTCAGCTTCACCATAGCAGAATACATCAGAGATTATCAAGCTGCTGATCTGATGTGAGCTGGCAGCCTTCAGCATGCAGTCTCTTTTTTTCTCTGTGCTTAGGCTGTTGAGTGACTAAACATTTTCACATTTTTATTTTTTAAGTTGGGTACTGATAGGAGTGTGTATGTATATTTTTAATCGGTTTCCAGTGCCAGATGTTATCACTTGGATGTGGTTGTGTGTAAAACCGAGTGCAAAAATCCTGCACAGGAATGCATAGCCTGTCCACAGTAATCTAAATAAACAGACTCTTTGGAGGGAGACTGAAACAAAGAACAAAATCAGACACACATACCTATTACCAGAACTAAAATTCCAAGTAATTTGTTAGGCAGAATTTTAAAAATTGCTTTGAGACTGCAGCAGCAGCTTACATAGGCCATACTGAAACTTTTATATAATCTTTTAGAGATTTTGCATTTAAAACGTGGAAGATGCTGAATTCTTTTAAATCAGCCCGATGTTGACATCTGAAACAGTCTGGAATACAATGATAACTTAATTTGCTACTTTGCTTTTTGTCCATTACAAAAAGTTGCACTTTTAACCTGTTTTAATTTCTGTTAGTTTATCTCTATTTTGTCATAGGAGTTGGAGGGGGAAGAGGAGGGAGAAGAGGAAGAAGATGCAGAGAGTGATCCTAAGGTAAGGACTTTTGTGTGCTTAGTCATAACACAGACTGTAATCATGAGCAGTGTAGCTAAGGGTATAATAGTTTGTGAAAAGATCAATGAAAAAAACCACCCTAGCTTCTGACTGCAATGTTTTCATTATCTTCAGATCTCAAATTGCTCTTAAAAGAGAAGTTAATGTTTCCATCAGTTGAGAAAATGTAGGTTTTGACTTCGAACCTGCACTAAGATAATTTCCTCATTTCCGAACTGTGTGCCCCTTTGCTTCTTAATGGCATCTCTGTGCAATGCTGATACACAGCTTTCCTTTAGAAAGGTCAGATTCAAATGTTCTTTGGCTGGACTTCAAGTTAGAATTAGTCTGACAAATCTCAACTAGCTTGTTTGTTTATTTTCTTTTCCTTAGAATTGTTCTTTATCATTGTCCTGATGGCTGCAGGTTAGACTCCACATGTCTGTACTTGGTTAGAAATCAAAAAAAAGTCAGTCCTCAACTTTGAATTTTAAACTTTATGATACCTGACTTAAAATTCAGCCTTGAGGGTTAGTGTTCCTTCTGATAGGTATTTTTCAGTTCTTCAGTCATGGTAAATGCTTATATTTAGTGAAGCTGGGACAGCGATGACAGACTTGTGTTCATTTAGTTCTTAAAACATCAGCTTTCAGTTTTTTTATAAAGACAGATGAAATAGTGAAAGGCATGCAAAACTGCTTGATCTTTGGATGAAAGTCTTAACAGCAGCTTGACATGTCACTCTTCTGGTATAGTTTTATACATCATTGTATCATTAGTAAATGGTTTTTGTCACTATCAAGAGTCAAGTTTGTTTTCCTTTTATGAGAAATTCTGTATACTGAAGAAAGTCTGTCTTGTACAAAGATCAATCAAACAGGGTTAGACTGGCAAAAATCAGTATTCTGACTCTGCTCTGTAGGATCAAGATGCAGTGGTGTACCTGTAATGGGAAAAAGTCAGACAGCTGAGAAACAGTGTTAGTTCTACATCAACATATGTTTGTGTGAAGTATCAAATATCCTTCTAGAGGATTTGGTATTCTGTAGGGGAAAAAAGCTGAAGTTATCTTGGAAGGTTATGGTTGTTGCCTCCTGTATTATTTTGTACATTTCACTTTTCATCCATGCTGACAGTTCCTTTCAATTTTTTCCCATTTAGGTGTAATATAAGTCTGTTTATCATTCATACATTTCTAGGTAAGGTGGAATTCCATTCATACCTAACTTCCAAGAGTCCCATTTGTAGTCATGCAATGTGGTTTGTTTTCTAGGGTTTTCTGTTTTGTTTGGGTTTTTTTTTCCTTGTATGGGGAAAAGAAATGGGGGAATGGTGACTTTGGAGTTTAGGTTTTATTAGTAAAAAATAGAAAGAAATGAGTGTAGAGATGAGTGCCTTTAAATATATAATTAAAGTAGATTTTTCAGAATGACTCTGCCTTCCTGGCACACTTTCTGCTTTGCCTTGTTAGCAATCAAACTGTATTTCATATACACACCATAAAAGATACTGAGACTTGTCAGACTTTATTTTTCCTTGTTTCTGGTTTGATGTTGCATCTCTTTACTGTTTCTAATGCACTTGCAAATTATTTCTTAAATATCTTCTCTGCTCTTGTTAAACTCTTCTAAGTCATCAGCTTACTTAGTATGCCTTTTCCAGCATCTTGTTTATGCTGCCTGACAAAGGCAGGCAGTAACTCTTAGAAGCCTTTTCTTGATCTCTCATGATTCTGCACAGGTATTGTTCTTCTGCTCATCTGTCTCTTTATTTAAAAGAAAGAAAAAGTTCCTTCTGTTGTATACTGTCATCTTTCACCTTTCATCACAGAGAACAATGCCTACAACAGCCTCCATACTTCTTCCCCCCTGTATTTTAGGCTTATGTCTTTTTATTTGAATTATTTAGAAGAAGCTATAATCCTTCCAGCTCATTCCCTCTGCATAGATAATGCTCTCCTTTGCCTTTGTTAAACTCAAAATGGAGCTGTGCTTCTGTGTTGGTTTTTGGTGCCTCAGCATATGTGCACTGGTGGTCCACCTGCAGTAGTAGAACATCTGTTTGTCACAGTGGCTTGTCTGTTGTCCTGCTGCAGTGTTACACAGCTGTGTTCCCTCCCTACAGTTAAAAATTGTCAGCCACTGGCTCCAGTCTTTCAAGTCAGTTTGGAATTCTTTTATTTTGTCCCTTGACACTCACACCCCAGTCCTGTCCTGTTTTCCATTCTTTCTCCTGCTCATGCCATTTTCTGGTCCTGTTTCTCCTTGTTCCTTGCCTTTCTTTGCCTTCCAGTTCCCACCCCCTCCTTTTCTTATCTAGAATAGTTTTCTTTTTCATGTACACAAAAATAATTGGTCTGTTTTCCTTTCAAATCCAGTTTCTCCTTTTCAGTCATTTCCATATTACCTCCTCCTCTGTTGTCATAGTACATTTGCTGCACGTCAACACTTTCTGCTTTGTAAACTTTTCCTGCTTCCTTCCTGTGAGTTTTAAGTACATTTGAGTTGTTCAGATACAACCAGATCATTATCATCTCTTACACAAAGTACTTGTGCCATGTATAAGTTGTGGCTCTGGAAGACTGAGCAGTCAGATGATTGGAAGTAGCTTCAGAAGGTGCTTACAAAACTGGATAACGTAGCTGGTTTTGTCTAGTGTGCTTGCATGTCCCATTCCTTTAGCTGCCTTTATTTCACCTTACTGAGGCTGTGCTTGAATTGAGAAGTAGCTGACAGGGTAATGCAGAGTGCTGGTTTGAATCGTGAGCAAAAGAGTTGCTGTGTGTGTGTGTGAGAGACTGCATGGGCTTCAAGGTGCTTTGTCTTCCAAGTTACTGTGGCAGGACCTGTCAGCAGAAAAATCATTTCCAGAACCAGTTGTGGAGGGAGGCAGTTTGGGTTAGGGTCAGGGTTGCTTACTTAACTCCAGCTAGCTCTGGGTTTGCATTCTGATATCCTTGTTTTTTTTCATTCAGTAAGATAGAATAGGAAATAAAAATAAGATTCAGCTTTAGGTCTCATAACGGGACTATTTCATTGACGATGTTTCAGAAAGGCTTTCTACCTTCTCCACGGGAAAGGACATTAGATTTAGTGCCTGCTGCCTGCCTTGCTACCACTGTTGGCAGCAGAGTTCTTGGGGAGTCAGATGAGATCTTGATTATCTGCCTGTTCCTGCATGGCTACCTTAGCAGATGGGAAGCTTCCCAAAAAGTGAATTGGAAAAGTAAGGCGATAAAGATTTGATTGCTCTTTGAATCACCTAGGAATGTATCTTGCCTAGTGTGTTTAAACACTGAAGACTAACAGAAATTCAGTGTTTCCTTAAGCAAGATCTGTTTTGAAAAAACAAAATTGCTAAAATAAATGGCATGGATTTTTTGGGCTTATGTCCCCATCCTCTAGGACACCAGTTTAACTGGATGGGCAGACATGGTGGGGTTTCTGTAGGAAAGTCACGAAAGCAGTATTAACTCGGACCTGGTTTTCTTCTTTGTTTTAGCCCTATGTTCTTGCAAATTTTAGGTGAAATTTTTAATTCTGAGCAAGTGATGCAATTAATGAGCAGCAGTATCAAACAGCTTTATATTGATCTTTGTTAGCAAAAGAGAAAAAATAGATGAGAGTCTCACTCAGCTTGTTCGTCTCCATAAACTGGAGTCAAAGGCCTAGAGTAGCTTAAATTCCTTGCACAGAATAAGTGAATATGAAATACTTTGAAGATATGAAAAATTTTAAATCCTACCAATTTTAAGATGAACTTAAGTCTGCTTGTGGTTACTGTGAGGAATCTGTTTACAAGAAGAATTCTTGTCTCTAGCCCTGGTAGTGATTTTGAGTATGTGTGTTTACTGCTAAATTTATTTTAAAATAAGATGCAGTTCCTCCTTGCCAGTTCAAGTCTCTCTGGTCTTTATTGCCTGGCCAATGCACTTTGCTACCTTTCCAAGATGTCATGGGAAGTTAATTTAGGGAAATAGAGCATGGATGGAAATCTTTCCAGGATGGGGTGATAAATGGCACAGGAGCTAAGGCGGATCAGCGGTAGTGGTTGGCTGACCCAGGGTTACCAAGTCTGGGCTCTGCAGGAAGAGCAGGCTCTAAAGCCCAGCCTGTGGGAGTGTGGATGTCAGCTCTCCATCACACTCACAGCTTGGGGTCTGGCCCCTGATCTTCCCAGAGCCAGCAGAGGCTGGGGATGAGTTTCAGTGTGCCTGCTGGAGCAGCTGTACCTGGAAGGGAATTGTGGTCTCTTTGTGCTGCTGTCCCCTGGGATTAGGCTGTGAGATGCTTTGCATGAGGCTGAGGGTTGCTGAAGGCAGCGTGGAGCTCACGTGCTGGCTTCCTCAGCAAGGGCGGTGCTGTGTGTTAAAGTGGTGGGAGAACATGGATTATGATGGAGTCTGGATCTGAAATACTGCTTTGATTTTTGTATATATGGCCAACACAGATACACCCTCAAGTGTAACCTAAAAATAGCATAAAATAGCAGTATTTGTCTCAAAATCCTCCAGCAACTGACTCAGATCCGGGAACCCCTCAAACTGTATTTATTTGTTTTTTGTCTGAGAGCAGTAATCAACACTGAAAGGTCCTTAAAAAGGAAGTTTGTGATCTCTGTGACTCAGTTTTTACGGGAAAAACACTTATATGTAATAAATATGATTTAAGTGTTTACAGAAATAAGGAAAAGATAATGAAGTTTATTAGAAAATACAACAAGTGTTTTGGTTGATGATTAAAATTTGGCGGAAATGGTTGCAGTGGTCAACCTAAGTATGTCTTGATCTAAATATAACAGGTGACTAGGAAGGAAGGAGGGAGATGGAAAGATTTTTAAGTATATTTTAAATAGCAGGTTTGTTATATTATCATGGCTCTTATCCAGAATGCAAGGAGGAGAGGAAGTGAGTCTGGCTGCACACTGCTCTGGCCGCGTTCAAATACCAAGCAGTTAACAGAAAAATATAAACCTTTAGAAAACTTCTGATAAAAATGCTGCTGGTTTTTGCCTGCTCCTCAGTAAAAAGGAACAGTATGCAATGTACTACCAGTGGCAGTTAAATTTAAATTTAAGAGCAAGAATGCTAATTTTGTGTTCTGTGTAAACATAGCCCTTTTCCTGTATTTAGTCCCTGATCAGTGCAATGTAATTCACATCGGTGTTACTTGGAACTTCAGGCAGATGAGAGAGAACAAGGTTAAAGTTAGGCAGATGTGCTGGGTGAGGAATACCGTAAGGAAGAAGTCTGGAAGTTCTCGAACACATCTGTGCATTTGGCTCTAATCCTGACTTGCAGTGGGAATGATACTGACTACTCTAACCCTAAAGCAGTTTAGGTGAGGAACAGAAAAATAGCTTGGATTTAGTGCAGATTATCAAGGGCAAAACTTCATAATGAAGTTTAAATCAGTTGCACCTATTCTTCCTCTCTAGAGGCAAAATGCTTCAGTTGTCTTAGCTCTTAGTTACTTGACGTAAAGTGAACTTTGGCGTGGATACGTCTTTTATAACACATAGGATAGTGTTTTCTTCTTTAGGATAGTAACTCAGAAACATTTTACTTTGCATTAGTGACAGTCAGGGTGTCATGTTTTATACCTGTATTTTTCTTTACTAGACTTCAGCAGGTTTCTGTGACTGCTGTTTGTGAATAATAAACTATATTAAGAATGGTAAGGGGAGAAGCAAAGTGGAAATTCACTGAATACATTCTCCTGCTTTCTAAGAATGCTATTTTACAATGGAAAAAAAGCAAGAAGTGCAGTGTAAACCTGAAGTTCTTAGCTGTTTGAGTACTTGTTCTCATTCTCAAATACACTTCCTTTTGCCAAAGGGGAAGTTGTTTTACTACCTAATGAAGGTGTTTCTACTTTTACATATTCAGATTAACATATGGACTTCTTGCCCAGTGTTACATTGTGGAATAGTTACCTGCTGGTGATGCAGAACCTAGAAGAAATCAACACATTAATTACATTTTTATCACCTTAACAGAAAGGGCAAGGCTCCTAAGGAAAAACTCAGACGTGCTGCAGAATAAGCAGCCTGCCTTCCTCCCTCCTCAGAGCTGGAGGAGGTGGCAGTTTATTGTTAAAATTGTTTAATAGGGCTGGAAGTCAAATAGACTCTGGTTGGGGGAGTAGGTGGTGATTTTGCTTTCTTGTTTCTGTGAACCTTGGCCTACAGGATGCAGTGTTAACAGCACAAAAGTAGATTAAAAATTATGGGCTACCAAGCAGCTGGGGGCAAGGGGAAACCAAATAAATGTGGTGACTCTGTTGGACCTTTACGATGTAGCGTGAGTTTGCGTGTAGCGTTTTTGTACATGCTAGTGATACCTAGTTAATTCAGAACTGCATAGCCAGTTTCTTTTTATTTGTTGAAGTGTTTTCTTTTATGCCAATTTGATTTTTAACTGTTTATTTTCTCTTTCTCCTTTTATACAGAAAGAGTCCAGCCAACCTGCTGAATGCAAACAACAGTAATAAGGAAATACCACTTGGAAGTGATATTTGAACAACTTGTAACAAATAGTTGGATACCTGGCCTGCAGTTCAGGATATTCTATCGCTGCAGCACAATCTTATTAACAATGCTTAAAATTAATTTGTTTTAAAATGCATGATTTTCACTAACTTTATTGCTTAACATGTACAGTGACAACTTCAATGCATTTGGGAAATATGAGGTTTAAATAAAGCACACTCTACAGCCGTTGGTACACTGTAGCTAAGTATGTCAATAGGCCTTTAGAGCCTTTTGCCCTATGCGTAGGGGCATAGTCCAGACTACCATGTGAGGATTATCCATTTTCTTGTTCAACATTGAAAATTGTGGAATAGCAATGTGCTGAGAAGCTAAAGTAAATGGATTACATGTATGGTAGCTGAAACAGATAGAGCAATATGACTTTTTTGCTAGTTCCCTCCCCCTTTTTTAATGTTTCTCGCAACCTACAAATTGAACTAGTGCTTGAGCAGCTTTAAATGTCATATTTATTATCTCAGTACAACCAGTTGAGTTGAAGTAATTTTACTTCATTGAAGAGGGTGTCATATTTGAGACTTAGTTGTTCATCTTACTATTTATTTATTCATGTTTGTAAGTACTTTGACAGAATTAGTGCTTTTTAATAGTTTTTAATATACTTGAAAAATCTTCTTCCTCTTTTGCATACAATATGGGTACTTGTAAAACAGGTAATTCAAAGTGGTCTCAATGTAGTAGTCTAGACAGAAGAAACAAACTCACATCAAAATGACAACTCTTCTGGATGAAGATCAAAATGCAAAGGCCAAACCGTTGCTGTTGGTGGAAGTGGGTTGCAGCCAAAGAACCAGACAATTTCCAGTAGTCTTATTGCTTAGTGTCCAGCATGAAAGGACCTTTCACTATGAACACGGAAACTTATCAAAATGAATCAGTTCAATAAATCTGAAGTTTGGGTGTCTTACTTGCAACACTGAAATTATTCCATTCCACAATTCGTTTTATTTGAAGTTATGAAGTCTTCAAAACTACCTTTTGTTGTTGTGTGGCACTTAAGGTACACGTTTCTAGTTTCAGCATCCATTGCCAACCTCTGGCAGCCGTTGAATAGCAGCTGTATCAACACTGTGACCAGGCATGTAGAGTGCTCCAGCCTTACCTTACACATTTGTAACTTAATACGGTGTTTTCAATTTGTACAGAATAGATAGAATATTCTATTAAAGTTGTGAAACATGATCGGTGGTGCCTGTCTGGTCCCTAATGCTTCCTAGGAGAAATGAGCATCCCGTTGTGAATGGTGGAGTGTTAAACACAGCACATTCCAGCTGTTTGGCCATACAGCTCCTGGCTCAACATCTGCCTTTGCCAAAAGCCAAAACAGGAGCCCTTGTAAATACTGCAGCTGCACAGTTCTTTGATGTAAATCAGAACAAACTTGCTCAATTTGCAAGCAAAGAGTGTGGAATCTTTTGTAGGAGTTGGGGTTTTTAGGGAGGCAGCATCATTACAAGATTCCACATGATCCATGCACTTTGGTCATGGACTGGATGAGGTGCTGGGGAACAAACTGGTTTATGAATGTTAAGGTACTCCCACATCTGACCTCCCAGTCAGAAAATGGAACACTAATGCTCAGGTGCCACAGTGTTTATGCAGGAATGAGTAAAGAAAACGGGAATAGGGATAGGGTCTGGGCTTTATTTAGAAAAGTAGATTTTGTAACCTCCTACTCTGACTGCAGTGCACTCTGGCAGGCATGGAGAGCAGTGTGCAGGCATGTCTGACAAGGGCAGGAAGAACAAATGGAGCCTGCCCATGTGCAGACTGGCTCAGCACAGTGCCAGAGACATCAAATAGAGAGATTTGACCTGTTTGTTTCTCTTTATATTGGAAGAAGCTGAATAATAGTTCCCCATCCTCAAGCAGTACTTTCCACTACATGGTTAAACGGGAGTGCTGCTACCTGGAGATAAACATCTGCAAATTAGCACACCAAAGTAATTTATGTGCATGAATCCTGAAAGGCTGACTTTAATTTTGAGAAAACGGGAAATTCCAGAACATGTGGAGCAAATGTGCCAGCATCTAGGGAGCCAAATGAGATGGGTGGGTAATGAAGCTGCCTAGCAAGATGCTCATCCTAGGGAAAGCGATGGGAAAGCTGAGCTGGGATTTGTTCAAGCACAGTTAATGCCGGTTGACACAGCCTAATAGAAAACAGATCTTGTCAAAACCCAGCCGTGCTCGTCCCATTGCAGATCTCACTGATAATGGCAGAGATGAGCACTTCTTAGACTTCTCTGTTTTCACTTACAGACTTCATCTACAGGAAACGAACTGGTACCTGTACAGCTCATTCCTTTAGAAAAGAGTATGAAAAACTGATGAGGTGGTAGGCAGAATGTCATGGCCAGATAAATCCAGGCTGGATGGTAAATACAGGGAGTTGGGTATGCAAAAAACTACAAGTTATTGTTTGAATGGAAATTTTTTTTTTTAAACATTGGAGTGTTTTGAAGACTTGGCCTTGAGACAAATAAATGAATGCCCTATGCAAAGCTAGCGGAATTTTTTTAGAGTGGTGAGGTGATAGCAAAAAGTGTATGTGCATCTGTGCCTGATTGCCATCTCAGCACCCTGATAAAAACCCTGAAGCTTAGTCCGTGGGAACACGCTTTGGTGATGCAGCCTTCATGTTGGCGGCTTCTCATTTGAGGGAGGAGACTCCAGTTCTGGGCCTGAAAGTTGAAGCAGCTGGATGCACTCCAGGAGAAATTCATCTGGCGTGTGGCCTGCTCGGGATGCAGCGTGATTAGCAGCCTCTCAGCACCTGGGTTGTCTGGGAAGAGAGCCTTGGAGGTACTGCCCTGCTGCCCTATCTGATACAGGAACAAATGGCAAATACTCTGCTGCCAGCTGAAACTGGGGGACAGCCTGTGGTTCCTCAGGAGTGCAGCACGGCATCAGGGTACCTTCCTGGAAGTTAGGTTTTTGGGATAACAGCTTTCGGTTCAGTTTCAGTATGTTCAGTTATTTGGGGTTTGCTATTTGGTTAGGATTTGTGGTACCTGGAAAAATTGAGATGGTCTCTGTGTGTTTCCACTCTCCTCATTAAACAAGCTTTTCCTGCTTTAAAATACAGGAGACTCGTAATGAATTCACGCTCAGTTAAATGCTGCCTTGCCGGCAGTTCCTCAAGCAAATGAGGCCTCGCTGGGAAGCCAGCTCAGCACAGCGCAGTCCGGAGGAGCCCCACGCTGCAGAGGGACACGTAAGAAGAGGTCAGACTCGTTCAGCACGAGGAAATCGCCCGCTCCCTGCGAGCTCGGCCACGCAGAGGTGAGTTCAAGATGTGAGACACAGGCCAGCTGCCTGACGTTGCATTATGTAGCACCACCTTATGAACTTGTGCTTGAAATGTGCCCCTTCTGAAGCATCTTTGCTCCAGCCCAGTTGGAAACAGTTCTAGCTCAGGAAACATCCTTTCCACTTGAGCCATACAGTCACAGGACAAGGAGCAGTGGCTTCAAACTGAAAGAGTGCATGTTTAAATTAGATATTGGGAAGAAATTCTTTATTACAAGGGTGGAGAGGCACTGGAACAGGTTGCCCAGAGAAATCGTGGATGTCCCATCCCTGGCAGTGTTCAAGGCCTGGTTGGATGAGGCTCTGAGTAACGTGGTCTAGTGGAAGGTGTCCCTGCTCATGGGTGGGGGAACAAGATGATCTTTAAGGTCCCTTCCTACGCAAACCATTCTGAGTCTATGACAAATGGCAATGTAAAAAATAAAACCAAGAGTGCTGCATTCATGCTTCTTTATCCTCTGCCTCTTCCCAAGGATAAATACCTGTATTATTCCCCAGTTAGAGTCCACAGGGAATTGATTTTGTGTCAATATCTGTTCAGGACTCCTCCCCTGAAGCTGAAGTCCTCACAGTTTTTATCTTTGCTGTCCACATTTTTCACTACAAATCGGTGTGCAAATGGCTCTGTTGCCGTAGCTATGACCTGTGCATGGAAGAACCTTCACCCTCCCTTTCCCAAATGGTTTATAGTCATCACACTAATAGCGGGAAGAATTTTTTTTTTCCATTTGCTCACACTGCTGTCCTAAATACCACCAGCCTCTCACAGGCCAGGGCCATGAATCCTAAACAATAGGTGCCCTAAGTCACTCTGGTTTGACAAGCATCCAAGAAAAAGAAAAGGGAAAAAAATTTTTAAAAAATCCAAGCCTGTGCGCTGTTAATGAGGCATCATGTGAATGAAGACTGAGCAGTTTGTCAAGTGCCAGCTTTTGTTTCCAGACTGGCTTTCCTCTCTGCTTGTTCACCTCACCATTACACAAGCAAAAACGCTCGCTCCACCCAGCAGCGCTCGCCTCTTGCACAAGCTGCCTTACCCTCCGGATTTTACCGTGGGAATTTGGACACCGCGTGGGGATGCCAAAGCAGGTTAATACAACCCAGTGAGCCTGTGCTGCAGCTGCCAGCTCCGCTCCACATGGCCTCCTGGCTTCTGTGAGCCTCCCTGGTAACAGTCCCCCACCGCAAAAAAGATCCCTCCCAGCAAAGTTTCCTTTCCCAAAAAAACACCACCAGTGACGCTGTGACCTCTCGCTGGCTCGCCCCCGCCTCCCTGCTTGCCCGCAGCATCTGCAAGGTGGACACAACCCGTATTAGACCCATCCCAGCTTGAGAAAAAGGGCTGAAGAGAAGGGAAACAGTAGGGAAAGGAATTTACTCATTATTCCTCAAGATCTAAAGGGTGAAACAAAAAAAAAATAATAATTTGTCCCTGTTTGGGGCAGAAACCAAAGGGCATAGGATGGTCTGGTCTGTCATTGATGCAAGTTTTTGCACTGCGCAGATATTCCTGGTGAGCTGTTAAATTGATCTTTTTACAAAGTAAATTCACTCTGGTTTTTGAGTCAACCTTTTAGGGATAAAGGAGAACTTGTTGAGGTGTTTATAGCATTAATGTCTATTTGATCAACTCTGTTAAGGTCACACTTAGGAAGGGGTTGGGATTTTTTTCCTTTTTTTTATATTGTATTTTTACTTAACCCAATTATCTGGTCTTCCTTCTTCCTTTTCATGCTCCTGAGTTAAGGCACATTCCAACCTCTTTGATTTGCCTGAACAGAAAGAGCGTGAGAGAAGGAAGGCTGGGTGAAAAATGAGTATTGGAGTTCCTATCAAAGCCAACTGCTGAAGTCGGCGATGGGATATAACTTGTTAGGGGAGTTGCAGCACTTGCTGTAGAGGTCATGCAGAGCTCCTGCACACGAGTGAATAGTTCAAGGCGTTTTGATGCAGAGAAAAAACAATTAAGATATAACTGCTGCTGACATTCCCCTGAGCTGTTTCATCTCTTACCGCTTCAAAAAAGCAGGGAAAAACAAATTATGTACTTTCAATCTGAGATTTATATAGGCTGAATTGTTGCTTAGCCTATGAAAAGATCAAAAAGGAGATCTTTGAAGACAGATTGCCTACAAAGAACACCGGACTGTTATTACACCAAAAAAAAAAAAAAAAGAGAGGTTAATAAGCACAGTTCAGGTCAAAACATAGGCAAGTGCGTGTGTGCAATAAAGCGTTTGCAAGGGCTGCTTGCTCAGGCGTTGCAAAGCCGGGCAGCGCGAGGGAAAATCACGGAGCCGGCATCTGGAGCAGCAGCACCGCAGCATTCCACGTGTGCTCCGCTCCGCACTCGGAGGCTTGGAGCAGCTGCTGTGGCTGGGAACTCCTGCGGCCACAGAGATGCCCTGGCTGGTGTTGGCATCTCCCGGCCAAGGAGAAGAGGGGACAGAGATCTCGTGAGGATCACCCGTGTGGGGGCTCCCAGCCCTGGTAAAGAGCCAGTCATGACTTTGAAGCGTCCCTGGGAGATGGAGACCAAAACGCAGAGCTGCAGTAGTCACCCAGCTCCAGCAAGCCCCTGGCCCAGCCTGGCACAAGGAATGCTGCCCCCCGGTCTTGTTCTCCGCCCCTCATCCCCCTGAGCATCCTTCCCCCACAGCTGGCCCCATCTGCGGGCGCAGGGCAGGAGGAGGCAGGGGAAGGCGAGGAGGCGGCTCGCCTCCCTTTCCCACCGCGATGTGCGGCAGCCTC
>VZTG01010319.1:289383-302796 GCA_013397845.1 Melanocharis versteri
GGGGCTCGCTGGGTGCCGGGGGCTCGCTGGGTGCCCGCTGGGTGCCAGGGGCTCGCTGGGTGCCCGGGGCTCGCTGGCTGCCAGGGGCTCGCTGGGTGCCCGGGGCTCGCTGGGTGCCAGGGGCTCGCTGGCTGCGAGGCGCCCGGGGCCAGCACCATCTCACTGCGGCTCCCGTCTCAAAGCCGGCCCCGATGAGGACGCTGGGGGAAGGCAGAGCAAACAGACACCGTAATTGCGGTCTGCGCTTTCTCATCTCCGCGGCAAGTTGCAAAATGTGCCGCCTCCTCCCTTGTCAGCCGGGCTTTAATTGGGTTTAATGAAGAGGCAATTACATGATTTCAATTTTTAATTAAAGGGGGTGTGGGTGCAGGGGAGGGGGGGACCGAGCCCCTTCGAGCTTGTCAGTGGCACAAAGGGAAATATCTGGGTATGGGGTGCAGGAGGGTTTTCTGGGGGCTCCTCCCTCATCCCCCTGGGCTGGGAGGGCTTCATGGGGGCTCTGGGCTGACTGGCAGGAGCAGATGGAAGCCAGATGCCTCCCAGCCACGCTGCTGGCAATTGTAGATCTTGCACCGGCACCCCCAGGCAAGCTGCAATCAGCAATTTTTTTTTTTCTTTTGAGTCAGAGCCAGCAGATCAAAGGGGCAGCAAATAGCTTAAAACAAACAAAAAGAACCCCTAAAAACAAAAAACCAACCCCAAAAAGCCCTGCAAAGCCAAACCAAGCCCTCCCCACACGCCGCACCAGCCAGAAACGCCTCCTGGATAAAGTACTGGGTGCTTGCTAGCAGGAGGAGCTGCTGGGGTGGGATGAGTGTCTGAAAGCTACAGCAGGGCCACAATTGGGAGCTGTTTCATTTTATTTTATTTTATTTTATTTTATTTTACTTTATTTTACTTTATTTTATTTCAATTAATGCCAAGCAGTGGGCAGGTGCTCTGTGATAGAAACGCCTTCCCTGTGAGCCCACACAGTGAGCACCAAGGTGGGACTGACCCACCCAGCTCACGTGTTCATTTTTCCCGTAGACACTACCTTGTCTGTCTGTCCTAAAGCATGACTGGAGAGGCAAAAATGGAGGCATGTGGTAGGAATCTCCCTTGGGAAGCAGTGATAATTGCAGGGCCCGAGCTGCCGGCTGAGTGTCTCTGTTTTATTGCTCTCTCTGGCAGCCAGAAGCCGGAGCTTTGGCCTTGACTTGGTTCCATGTGCTGGGATGTCCTTCCTCATCGTGTTCCAATAAAACGTAATCACTTTACGACTTCCTCTCGACAGAGATAAAAAATCATTAAGAAAAAGCTGGCAGCTCTGCGGCTGCACTGCACCCTCGGCGTTGCCTCTGCCCCAGCCGCCGCTGCCGGGCTCGCCCTTGGCTGGCAGGGCCAGGTGGCCCCGGGACCACCGAGCTGCTGGCCGGGCATGGCCGGGCATGGCCGGGCTGCCCGAGGCCATCGGTGCCCACCGAGCAGCGGCCGCAGGCAGGAAGGTGGCCAGGCCTGCAGTATGGCCAGTGCCACTTCTCGGCATGCCGCTCCCTGGAGGGCAAGGGCAAAAGAAAAAGGGAGAAAAGGGAAAGAGGGCAAGGTCTTTGTGAGCAACGCTCAGTTCACCTGCTCGGCAAATATAGCTGGAGCTGGCTGGCAGCTGCTGCGTGGGCAGGCTGAGTCCCCCCTGCTGCCGGCCAGCCGCCCCAAACCCGCGCCAGATGGGAGAACAAGGTCGCCTTTACCCAGGGAGAAGTGAAACCTGCCTTTTTAAACAGCCGGGNAAGCTGCAATCAGCAATTTTTTTTTTTCTTTTGAGTCAGAGCCAGCAGATCAAAGGGGCAGCAAATAGCTTAAAACAAACAAAAAGAACCCCTAAAAACAAAAACCCAACCCCAAAAAGCCCTGCAAAGCCAAACCAAGCCCTCCCCACACGCTGCACCAGCCAGAAACGCCTCCTGGATAAAGTACTGGGTGCTTGCTAGCAGGAGGAGCTGCTGGGGTGGGATGAGTGTCTGAAAGCTACAGCAGGGCCACAATTGGGAGCTGTTTCATTTTATTTTATTTTATTTTATTTTATTTTATTTTACTTTATTTTACTTTATTTTATTTCAATTAATGCCAAGCAGTGGGCAGGTGCTCTGTGATAGAAACGCCTTCCCTGTGAGCCCACACAGTGAGCACCAAGGTGGGACTGACCCACCCAGCTCACGTGTTCATTTTTCCCGTAGACACTACCTTGTCTGTCTGTCCTAAAGCATGACTGGAGAGGCAAAAATGGAGGCATGTGGTAGGAATCTCCCTTGGGAAGCAGTGATAATTGCAGGGCCCGAGCTGCCGGCTGAGTGTCTCTGTTTTATTGCTCTCTCTGGCAGCCAGAAGCCGGAGCTTTGGCCTTGACTTGGTTCCATGTGCTGGGATGTCCTTCCTCATCGTGTTCCAATAAAACGTAATCACTTTACGACTTCCTCTCGACAGAGATAAAAAATCATTAAGAAAAAGCTGGCAGCTCTGCGGCTGCACTGCACCCTCGGCGTTGCCTCTGCCCCAGCCGCCGCTGCCGGGCTCGCCCTTGGCTGGCAGGGCCAGGTGGCCCCGGGACCACCGAGCTGCTGGCCGGGCATGGCCGGGCTGCCCGAGGCCATCGGTGCCCACCGAGCAGCGGCCGCAGGCAGGAAGGTGGCCAGGCCTGCAGTATGGCCAGTGCCACTTCTCGGCATGCCGCTCCCTGGAGGGCAAGGGCAAAAGAAAAAGGGAGAAAAGGGAAAGAGGGCAAGGTCCTTGTGAGCAACGCTCAGTTCACCTGCTCGGCAAATATAGCTGGAGCTGGCTGGCAGCTGCTGCGTGGGCAGGCTGAGTCACCCCTGCTGCCGGCCAGCCGCCCCAAACCCACGCCAGATGGGAGAACAAGGTCGCCTTTACCCAGGGAGAAGTGAAACCTGCCTTTTTAAACAGCCGGGTGAGAGCTGGGACAGTCAGCACTGAGCCAGCAGCCTCCTCCCTTTGAAGGTCGGGGCTGAGATGCTGCTGCAGGCTCCCTGCCAGCCCCCTGCAAGCACAAACCTCCTCCCTGCCTTCCCACTTCCTTTGCCCTGGGGTCCCAGATGCTCAGCACAAGCTCATCGCCCTCGCTGCCCGCATCAATCATCAATCACAGCATGGTTTGTGGAGGGGACTGCTTTACACTGACCCACAACCTGTTATCTGCCAGAGAAATGCAGTCTGCTCCCACAGGGACAGCTGCTTCTCCATCTCAGTACCCAGCTTTCTCACGAGATGAAGGCCTTTTCCCCCTTTCTTCCCTCATTACTGCTGGATGAGAAATCGCTTGATCCAAGATGACACGCAGGAACTGCTTGCGGAAAATGGAAATAAAACCGCCTTCCTGCAGTTCAGGCTGGGGAACAGGGTGCCCTTCCCTTGGGGCAGCCTCATCCTCATCCTCATCCTCATCCTCATCTGTGAGCAGCCACCGCCGTTACAGCCTGGCTTCACACCATGAGAGGAGCAGCAGAAGCAGCGAGTGAGGCACCAAAGGAGGATAAGTGGTGGAATGGCTGTGGCTGAAGGGGATTTCTGGCTGCAGGTGTGGTTGTGCCTCTCCTGCCCCTGGTCAACACTCAAAGAGTTTTCCCATGGAGAAGGCAACCGGCCCTTGACAGGCAAGTGAAACAGGAGCAGCCGTGAGTCACCAGAGATAAAGGTCAAGCTCATTATCAGCCATGGGAGAGGCTGCGGGCTGGGTGTGCTGCAAAGAAATGTGCTCGGAGGCCAGCCAGAGCCAAAAATCCCAGTGCCATGGACGTCTCTGCCCAGGGGACCAGCCCAGGGGGTGCTGGTTTTCTTCTTCCACTGCCCATTTCCCAGCAGCATCCGGTGGTGTTGATGGGTTTCAGTGGTGCCGTGGGCCAGGTGGCGCCGACAGGGTGGTTACATGGGTGGTTAAATGGGTGGTTAAACGAGCTGTGGGTGCTGCAGCGCCCACACGGCTCCCACAGGGTGCTGGGCTGTTGTCACGCGTTGCTGGAGTGGCCACAGGTAAGTCCTGTCCTTCACGGAAGGAAGAAAGGGGATGGACTCACTGAAATCAAACATTTTTCCTCCTGCTCTCACATAGCTTCTCACTTCAAGGTCTCGTGAGGAAAGTCAAGGCTGGAGATGTGCCTGTGGGAATCCAAAAAGGCTTTTAGAAAGGCCTTGGCAAAGAAAGGGGGCTGGCAGTGTCTGTGTTGGAAACTCCAGCCTCGTTTTGCAGTATTTTGGCCAAATGTGCGATTTGCTATTTGTGTCCTTTGGTTCCGGCTCTCGCAAAGCAGGCACAGTCATGGACACGCATCTCCCTTCTGGAGTGCCCTGCCCGTGGCCTCTCGGGCCGCTCGCAGCCCACCACGGCTTTTGCTGCAGCCACGGATCCCGCAGTTCTGACCAGGGCTTTCCAATTATGGGAAATGTGTCCGGATCCGTGCCTGACTCCTGCTCCAGTAAGGCTGGAAGAATGACTTAGTCATCTCGGCTGCCTGCCAAGCCATTTAACTCATTTTGCTCCGTTCGGAGGTTATTTCCGGGCTCCAAAGGCCAGCATGACTCCACACTTCAAACGTCCGATAGTGGATAAATGCATTGAGGAAACAAGGAGTTTAAAGCGGTTTAGCACTGCTGTAGCAACCCTGGTTACAACACCTCCAGAGAAGCTCAGATAAACCCGTCCTGGGTGGTAAATGCCACTCAGTGCCAGCTGTCCGTGGCAAAGGAAGGACCCCTCTTCTCAAGGACACCAGTAATTTGGGATTAATAGCTAAGATTTTGTGATATTTGTCCCAGCCAGCTCTCAGCGATTACCCCACAGGAAAGCGGTTTCTGTGTTTTAAGCTATCACACAGTGTTAGAGAGGTCCTGAGTTTTCAGACCAATGCAGATAACTCCCCCCCCCACCCCTGCAGCTGTACCAGACGCTGGGATGGAGCCCCACTGAGCTGACCTGCAAAGGGGAAAGCATGGGAGCCAGGTTCCAGGGGAAACCCCAGGGAAGGGGGGACAAAACTGCCCCCAGTAAAGCAGCAGGATGCCCTTGGCAGAGCATAGCATCTCTGTCCTACTGCCCCCAATAAAGCAGCAGGATGCCCTTGGCAGAGCATAGCATCTCTGTCCTGCTGCCCCCTGATCCTCTGTGCCAAGGCTGCATTCCCTTGGCTCATCATTCCGGGGCTTTAACCTGGGCTGCCCTGCCTCCAGGGAAATCTATTTTTGGCTCGTCCCTGGGGGGCAGAGCCTGGCCAAGGTTACATGCCAAGCACCCTCATTTCCTCCTCTTAACTGCCTCCCTGCTTTATCACAAACTTTCTCGCTTCATCTTTTTTTCCACTCGTAAAGGCTGCAGTCACTGGGCTCCCACACAGCCCTGGGCCACTGGGCCACGAGGCTCAAACCCATCTCCTAAAACGCTGGCTTTTTGCTCCCTCCACAAAACACACAGAGGTTTCTTCAAATCCATTTCTCCCTGGCACCAATTTGTAGTTAATCTAACAGAGCAGAAAAAAAAAATCAAATCCTCAGCTTTTTATGGCTTAGGATTTCCCTTTCACACCTCCTGGCTCAGCCTAGTGGCACAGGGACCACCAGGAGGAGAATAACAGCATCACTGATGCTCGCCCAGCCCCAGCCCCAGCTCTCAGCCTGGTGGGACATGCTCTGAGCTACTCATTGCCAATATTTGCCGAGGTGGGGCCAGGTGTTTGAGCATGAGATGGGCTGAGTAACCAGCAGGAAAGAAGAAAGTTTGACTTCTACATTTTAGCCCCATTGGCAAATATTAACACGAGGAGCAAGCGGACTCCTGCTATCCCCCGCTGCACGAGCCTCGAGGCAAACGACAGGTACAAATGGGGAGGCACATGGAGTTTATAAACACTGACATCCACAGGACTGTTGAACTCACCCCAAACCCTTCCATTTGGTGGTAGGAGTGGGGAAACAAATCAGCGACAGGTGAGAGCTGGGAAAACCAATCAGGACTTGGAAAATACACATTGCTGATTCCTCTTCTCCCTTATTTCCCATGTTTTCAGGATTTTTTTCTCCCCCGTGGCTTTCAGATTTCACTGAAGGACCTGAATCTGATGCCTAGAGAGTATTTTTTGCATTTTAATCCACCGTATCAGACACCTGTTTTCCTTCAGCCTTCCTGAGCACTGCCAGCCAGGCAACAGGGCATCCTCAGTTCCTGCTGGCTGCACCAGCAGAGACCCAGCCGTGGGCACAGGTTTAGTGGGGGAGCAGCAGGGTAATGATGGCAGGTAAAGATCACAGCAGTGGAAACACTGGCAAGGAGGTAAAAGCCTCGCGAGAGGACAGACAGAAAAAAAATCCTAAACCTTCATCAAACTCCTTCCCTTTATACCTGCCCCAGTGCGGTGTCCCGGCTTCAGAAAGAAAAATTGGCAGCCAAGGGACAATGTGAAACACAATATCAGCTCTACCACCTGGTCTGCCACACACCCCAGCTTTCCAGGAGGGAAAAGATGCTCTTTCCTCTCCAGCTACTTCCCACAGCCCAGCCCTGGCCACTGCTGGGAATGATGCACTGGAGGAGTTTCCTTCTGACATCTTCCCAGCCCTCCTGGAGACTGGAAACAGCTCCCAAAGCTGGACAGTACCATGACCTTATATTCCGTAAAGTTTGCTGATGTTGTGGCTAGGCAGTCCTGTGATCCTTTTCAGTGTTTACTCAAAAAGTTTATACACTGTTAGTTCAAAAAAAAACCAGGCAAAATTCAGACTGCGGGGGCAGGAGGATGCGCCACGCAGGGAGCTCAGTCCTGTGCTGTCAGGACGGCCACGTGAGGACACGGGTCACGCTGACGCCCGTGCGACATGGGACAGTGCTGGACCTGCCACAGTCTCCACACACAGATAAAGACGGGACAAAGATGCTTAAAAGCCACTTCCCGGGTCTTGGCAGATTTCGCAAGGACAGGTAATGTGGAGCAGTGACCTTCAGTATGTGATGTCAGCGTATTTCTGCAAGGCCTGGCCCTTCACAGTCTCTGGTAAAAGCCATTGCTGTAGCACAGCAGGGTAATGAAAGGCTGGCTGGCAGCAGGCAATGTCAGGCTGAATGGCATGAGCTGAAACCACCAGGGACTTCCTATGCAAAGATCTCATCCAGTGTCAGCCCAGGATGAGGTCTCAGGCATTTATTACTGCTGCTGAAAAACAAAGATATCCCAAATATTTGTCCCAACAGACTTAGTATGGGAAGATGAAAGCTTCAGTGGAGGAATGTTCTGTCATTTTATAACTATGAGCTGTTGCCTAAACCATCTCCTGAGCTCATTGGACATGGGAAAATGTTGACAGCATTCAGAGGGGTCAGTAAATAACCTCATAGTTCAGGGCAGTGCTTGGCAAGCCACTGGCTGGGCTTTCCACTCCCTTGGCAGAAGGGGAAGTACTGAGTCACCATGGGTCCCACGGCAGCCAGGCGATGGGGCCCTGTCCTCCCCACTGACATCTCAGGGTATTCCCCCCACGATGCTCAGCAAGCTGCTTTGTGAAGATAATTATGAGAACAGGCTGTATCGAGGTCTACTGGCATCTGAACAGCAGTCCTGGACCAAACCCAGCCTGTGGGGTCAATGCCTTCCTCACCTGCAGGAAGATGCATCCAGGCTCCTCCAAGCCAGACCATGCTACACAGGGACCTTGCAGCAACTTTCCACCTGTTGTATTTCTGCCAAATGGGCTTGAAATTGGGCCAAGAGGCTCAAAGATATGTGTGTTAGGAGGGGGATCAACAGCTCAAAAGACCAGATAACACAAGGCTTCTTTTGCCATTTTTATTTTATTAACCAAACTAAACACCTACACAGTGTCGAAGAGTGGGGAACCCGCTATACACACAGTCATGCCCAGGCTGCTGGGAAGAGACAGAGCAAAACAGCCCCTCTCCCCCCAGTTCTTAATCCCAGTATGGAGCTTAAGTGCCTGGAGTCCGCCTAAGCAGGTTTGATTTGGCACATTCTCACCCTTATTTGGCTGTCTGCTGCAGAGCACAGCCAAGGACGGGCTGACGGGAAATGACATCTTTTCTTCCCAGCCCCTCACAACTGCTCCATGACTGTCTGCAGCAGTTTACAACATGCAGTGGTAACACACTGAGTCAGTGGGATGAGACGTTTCAAGCTTCTCAGGAAAAAAGAGTCTTAGTCAGATAAATATTAGTAAATTGAGCAAGCTGGGCTACGTGCTATTGCTGATTAATCCATGGCTTGCGTATGGTACAAAAAAAGGAGTCTCACAGATTGAGCAAAGATGCTTCCTCTGCTGCCCTTGTTTAAATTAACCCAAAAGCTCCAGCCCAGCTGTGTATTTTTTACTGTAATCACTTAACAAACAGCCTTGGTGGCCTTCATCCCCCTGGCTGAGACCTTTCCAAGTGAACTGCCCCTAAGAGAAGAGCTTCTACACCTGAGCTTGGCCATCTTGAAGCGACGCACCTGAGCTCTCTCTGCATTCATGGAAACACCTGAACACCCCCAAGGGAGACTGAGCCCCCTCACAGAGCATCTCCATTATGGGCAGCTGGCCCTGATGTGCTCCACGCCCCTCCAGGAGGTCCTGCCCGCAGAGGGACTGGCACCCACCAGCTCACCAGTGGAGTTTGGAGGGATCCAATGGCACCAGTTTGTCCCAGGACATTTCTGAAGGAAAGGAATTATAATGAAGTAAAACCAAAAACTTCCCAGAAATACTCTGAAATAGTCTAATTAAAAAAAAAAACACCAAACCCAAACATTTTAAGGAGTATAAAAATGTGGAAAAATGGAATAAAATGGGGAAAACATGAAAAAGCTCTGCTCATCACAGATTTTCCCCAGTAACAACCCACACTTTTAGTTTACAGCTATTTAGGGTTTTTTGAGTACAAGTTTCCTAGGAGACCCAGTGGTCACTACACTGAGCTCCAGCTAAAAGTGCCTGTGGATACAGCTACGCCCTAATAGAAACATGGAGGGCAGCAATTTACAATGCAAGACCATATGTTTCCCTGCTACTAATCAACTTCAACTGCCAGGATTACAATGTCAGTCCTGTAAACCAGCTTTTTCCCCTACAGATGTCATGTTGAAATCATTATAATAAAAGCAATTTTACAGCCTTCAGTCTCCGCTTCCCTCTGCTGCTGAGAAGCCTGCATTAATGCCGGCAAAATTAGGGGTCCTCCTCCAGGGACAGACTCCTGGGAGAGGAGATGCACGGCTCCAGGATTACAGAGGGACAATGGGAATAAACCCAAGACAGCTGCAGGAATGACAGTCCCCTGCAATGGCTGATAGCTGCAGCCGGAGCTCCTGCATCTTTTGGGAGGGAGATGCAATGCTGGGGCCAGCTGGAAACCTCAGCAGGATAAATGCATGGCTAAATCCCACAAAAAGGGCAGCAGGTCCCACCGATGGGCACGTGGGGAGAGTTGCTGTGGAGTTAAATTGAGAAAACCCCTTTTTTTTTTGCATTTTTCCTCAGCGTGATCCCTATCCATCCTCATCCTTGACCTGAAAGCATGGGCTGCTCCTGGCGGTGCCTGCATGGCTGCCGCGCTTTGTTACCATGACTCACGTAGCTAAGGCAACCCGATGTTGCCAGGAGCAGGGTACACGACACCTCATACTCGGAAATGATGATCAAATCCCTCCTCTGGAGCGGGCACTCACTTCAGAGACATGTGTCACGGCAGAGCCATTGATGCAGCCTGCAAGAGCTGGCGCCACAGCCCATCCATCGAGGCTCGGTGTGGCCATCCCATCCCGCACCCATAAAAATTCCCTATACACGCACACTCACACACGTGCAAGCACCCCCCTCAGCGCCCCAATGCTGTTCCCTTCTCCTGGCAGAGGCAGGAAGCCACGCTTCCATGCCAAACTGCCATGTAGGCTTTTAAAAACATCCCTAGTAGATTGGAAGTGGATTTGGGGCAAAGCAGGGGGTGGTGCCAGCACCCCTGGCAAATGTGGGAAGAGGGAGATGGCCATGTGGGACAAGGCTCCTGTGACTGAACGTCAGTCCCTTTCCCATCATCTTCCCCTGGTTCACACTCCTCACTCTTTTTTCCCCCCCCTCTTTCTAAGAACAGAGACAAATTCCTAAATTTTCAGATTCCTGGAGATGTCCTGTATTTGGGGGGCAAGGAAGGGTCGGTGCCTGATGACTTTATATTAAAGGCAGCCATGGTAGTTTTGTTCGGGAGCTCACACGCTGTCAGGGCACAGCCACGGTGATGTGCTGGGTTGCAAGAAAAAAATCCCTTCTCTTTCTCTCACTGGTAACACAACAAAACCCAAACTAAAGGGAGTGACGGGTTCCTCCCAGCTGCCAGCCCCATCTGGGACAGAGACAGCAGCAGCACCTGAGCTGCAATCACCCAGAGCTCCCATTAGCTGCAGCTTGGCCACGGCCCTTAATTATCAAAGCCATCCACAACCAACACGTACTCACACCACCCTTGTGACACTTGTCCCAAGCTTTGGTGCCAGGGCACGATGCAGGGCTGCATCACATCTCTCCCTCTCCCCAGACGCTGAGATGAAATCAGCGCCCTGCTGCCAGCTCTTCACCTAAGTTACTAACCCTTGTTATTTAAAAAACAGGGCAATATAAATATCTTTTCTTTCCTCAGGCGAAACTAACGCTATATACTTGTATCAGCAGTGACCAGCTACCCTGGCATGCATTAGGATTAGGGCTGTGCTACTTACTTGTAAATAATTGCCACGTTTCCTGGACCAGATTGCTCTGAGCTCCTTGAAGCTCTCCATTCTTTCCTGAGAAATGTTCCTGTAGGAGATCACTCATGATTTGGCTCTGCTGCCCTTTTTGGATTCAGTTACAGCCACCTTTCCTTTCTGTCTCAGTAAATGTAATTAAATTTTAAAACCTACTTTACAGAATTTCTGCATGGTCACAATGGCAGAGACCTATAATTATGGTACTTTAATGCACTGGACTTTCTTTTTATTCTTTTATCCACTTAACTAACCCATCTTAGGTAAAAAAGTGGAGCCTTCATACAATGGACATATGTTCAAAACTAGGGTCCCTGTTCTGCAAGAACCTACCTTTTTCCACTGTGAGCAATTTTTTCCCTTTTCTTTCCTTTTTTTTTTTTTTTTCCTAGCAGTTTTCTAATTTGGCCAGCATTAAGGCAAGTTTACTGAGGTGACAGCTGGGGGAGGCTTTGAATATTTCAAAATGATGGATAAATGCACAAGAAAAATCACTCAGATGAAAGCAAAATTGGAAAGACAGAGACCAAAGTGGTCTGCTGACCCTGCATCTACAGAAACAAGTTTCCTTTAAAAGGAAATTCAGGTTTTTTTACTGGAATTTTTGAAGCAAGGTGTGCACAAACATGCCAAGTCCTGCAGCCTTTCCACACCAGGAGCCTTCCTCCAGATGTTCCTTGTATGCTCCTGACTTGCTGCCTGGGTTTTTTTGGCTCTGTTTGAAGTGGTGTCCCATTTCCTGTGCACAAAGACCATTCCCTGTTTCATTTTGGGGCCAAATTAAAAATATCCTAATGATTTCTGCTTAACATCCAGGTCTGCTCCTGGTTGGCTCCAGCTCCCTTATTCTTACGGGGCCTTTTGGTCAGAAAGTGGTTTTACAGAGCAGACCAGCATCTGCCCTGAAAAGTTAGATGTGCAGCCTAATTGTTAATCAATCTGGGCTGTTCCCCTCACTGAAACAAAATAAATCACACTGAAAAGTGAGACACAGTGTTGGCTCTCAGGGAAAAGCCTGCAGCTCTTCACATGCCAGGGCACAGCGCCACATCTGTTCTACAGCCTCTTCCCTACCTCACAAGCAGGGATGGCCACCGTGGTCCTCCCAGAGCAATTCCCAGCCCATCCCTCCCTGAAAAGCTCAGCCAAACCATTCCTGGCTCATTCATCAACCCCGGGAGTATCACGCAGCCCCCACCTTTTTTCTGACCCTCCCCACAGATGTGCATGCTGCAGTGAATTATCAAAGCGTGGCCCTATACTCCAGCAGATGAGTGATTTGCAGCGGAAATGGGTTTGGCTCTAGCTCTGATTTATTCCCAGGAAATGGGCTTCTGACCCTGCCGACGTCCCTGGGAACGCTGCCAGCCTCTTCAAAGGGGCCAGGCCTTGCTTTGTAAGCTCACCTCTGGGGTTTGGCTAGCTAACACCTATAGAGGTGCCGGGCGTTCAAGGAAGGTGATGGAGGAGAGCAGGGCTCGAAGTCCAAAGGGTGATGCTGCACATGGTACATACCTGAGCAAATAGTGCTGGAGAAACAGCGTGAACAAGTTCATTACGCACAGCCCTGCCCTTGGCTGCAGCATCAAGGCAATGGCTGGGAAGCTGGATCAGCCCTGTGTCAACTATCGTGAAGGAATGACAAAATGAAAGGTGTCCAAGAAGAAGGGACTGCAGGGTTACACGTGCCTCTTAAATATCACCTCCAGCTGCCACAGCCTTTACTGACTTCCCCATGGCGCTGGGCACTGGCCAGGCTATAACTGTGGTGCCTTCCCTGGAGGAGGGAATGGGCATGGGTGAAGAAAATGGGATAAATCCAGTGATTGGAGGGGACAAAAATAAGGGGAAGCAGTGTTAATGCAAAACTGGAGAGGTGGGTTGACCTGCGGAAAGGACAAAGGAAGGGCTGATGGTGATGGTGCAGAGCTGGAGGGATGTAGGGCTTCAAATGGAGCAGGTAGGCTTGGTCAGGCCCTGGCTGAGTCTCTTGGGGTGACCAGGGGCTGGACTCAGACCAGATGCCCATGGGAGATGGCAGAAACCCACCACAGGCTCGGCTGGGACCCCTCTACGCCAGGCAGAGGTGATGCCCGGGCAAACCCAAAGCTGCAAAGATGCCCAGATCCAGGCCCTAGGAACAGAGTGTTGGGAGCATCCTGTACCCCAGTGGGGACCTGAGAAGCGGCAGGGAGTGCTCAGAGGGGTAAGATGGGGGCTGTCTCAGATCACAGCGGCCCCATCCTCACCGGGGGAGGCTAACCCTTACGGGCAGAGGAAACACAGGTGGGGAGGGGATGGGCAGACAGGGCTGGGGTCCCCTACTCCGGCAGCAGCAGAGTCGAGGCCCTCGGGGAGGCAGCCCCTGGGGGAGGCACCCCCTCCCCAGAGCCGGCGCACTGCGGGGAGCCTGCAGGACCCTCCCGTTGTCTGCCGGGGCCCCGCACGGCCCCCATCGCCGCAGCCCCGCGNCCGGGCTCCCCGGGGGAGGCACCGGAAGGCGCCCGGCGCTGATTCATTGCAATAAATTGTTCCCAGCGCGGCAGGGCTCGGTCATCGCCGCCCGAGCAGCAGCCGGAGCAGCAGCCGGAGCAGCAGCCGGAGCCACCGCCGGGGAGCGAGGGTGAAGATGCAAGCCGAGGGGACC
>VZTG01010319.1:303013-380679 GCA_013397845.1 Melanocharis versteri
CACCGCGCCGAGCTGCCCGGCCGCCCCGGCGCGGGGCTCTCGGGGAGCCCTGCCCTGTCCCGGCCCATCGCAGGGGGTTTGGCCCCTTTTCCGATGCGTCTCGGGGAATTTCTGCTGGCAGCCGGACTTCTGCAATGTGCAGAGAGGGCGGCGTGGGGGTGGCGGGGAATAAGAAATGGCACTTGGCAGTGCTTTCCTCACAGAATCTGCTAAAAAAAAGTCTGTGAAAATAAATGCTCAGTGCTTACTCTCCCTTTAAAGCCCCCCATTTTTTTCCCTGTGCCTTGCTGTGCTGCTCGTTTAACTAACCCACTTTCTCTTGCTACCTTTAGAGCATACCACTGGATGATAAACCAGATCGAGTGTCTTGGACTGAAATGGGACAGGGTACCAATGAAGGAAAGCAAAGAAGAGAGCTGGAAGCAGCTTGGATTTCTCCAAGCCCGTTGCGGCTGCTGAGCAAAGAGCCCTGAGCTTTGCCTGAGATGCATAAAGAAAAACCAAAGACTTTCGTACAGGACTTCTAGCAAAGCGTCCACGTGTTTTGAGTGGCACAGCTTTGTGAACTATTATCTTCTATTTATGAGATGCAAGGAAGATTCAACACTGACTGGTGGTGTTAAACACAGTTTAAATTATTTGTAGTATCTATATTTGTATTTATTTTGTTGAATGTCTTTCAGCAGTTACTGGTCTTAATATTGCTTTTGCATTAATGTGTCCATTCCAAATAAATTACTTGAAATGTTCACTTTTTATTACTGTACTCTGGGCTGCAGTAACTTTTGTTGAGGCATATCTGTAGATACAGCAGTGGTGAAGTAGCTTTAAAAGAGTGGGTAAGGTTTGGTTTTTTGGTGCCCTGGACTGGGCAGTGGGAGGTGGAGAAAGCCCAGATAACCCATTTGTGTTTGACCTTGTGTCCCGACCAGGGTGGGAAGATGTGTTGAGGTTCAATTCTGGTCAGTGGTGGAGATAGAAAAGCCTACCACAGCTTGCATAAGTGCTCCTCTAGAAGCTCTTTCCCATAAAATCGAGTAATGGCAGCTGCAGAAGGTGCAGGAGCTCCCTGCCCCAGGAAAATGCTGCCCTTTGCGAACGCCCTGCGTCCTCCCCAGCCCCCATAGCTTAATGCTGTGCTAAGGCACAAAACTGGATTCTTGGTTTCGGAATAAGAGTGCCAACGCTCCATGGATTCCTCAGCTTTGTAGCAAAGCAAGCTGAACTCGCTCTCCTCTCTTCCTTGACCTCTGCAGTCTCTAGACAGAGTTAAATTTCTCCGGGATAACTGAAGAATGGAGGCGGGCTCTTTTCCTATGGCACCCAGACCAAGAAACTTGGAGAAAAAACTAGCTGACTTTTTGGATAAAAGGGCTGAAGTTTTCTTTTGGGAGGCTCAATTCTCACTAACTAACCTGGCCTTCCTCGAGAGCAGTGCTGCAGCACACAACTCAACTCCGGCAGTCAGGACTCTGAGCGTAGCAGGCTCCAGGTACTTGCTCCAAACTTGGTCATTTCCAGCAGGTAATTTCCCCTTCCCAATATCAGCGCAATTCCTGCAGGAGACTTTGTACTAGAGGAAGTTGCAAAGTACGTAATTACATAAGCCTGTAGTAAGAGCAAGAGAGACTCAGTACAGGGAGGGGGGAAAAAACCTGGAAGGAGGGTTGGCCCAGTTTCTGGAAGCAGCAGAGAGGCTCTGGCACTGCAGCCTGGTACGTCTGGGCTTTGCATCCTCCTCGCTCGTTGCTGGCAGCTCGTGCACAGGCAGGGTTGCACATGACTGAGCTGTGGATGTAGCAAACCTTTGGCTTTAATGCCCCCTCTAACCTGAGAATGCCGGAGATGCATTTAATGCAGCAAAACAACGTTCAAAAGCAGAGGTGTTTTACCCCCCATTTTTTCTTGGTACTATTTCAGGGCGGTGAAATAAAAGGCCAAACCAGAGCAAAGGCACTGGCTCCTAATCCCTTCACTTTCAGTGAATCCAAGCAGGAATGCTGCCTGACAACAGCTGAGGGTCTGGGGCTGTTGTCTGCCATGACGGCCACTGCTCCGGGGGGAAATGGGAGGAACCCGATAGCTCCAGGGGTCCCATGGCCCCCAGCTGCTCCAGTGTGGCTCCAAGACCTTTGCAAACTGATCTGTTCCTTACTCTAAATGCAAATGTTGACAAAATGGAAGGATTGTTCAAATTGTTTTATTCTAGGTTTACGGAATCAAAAATAAAACTCAAGAATTTCTTTCTATGGAAAAAATAAGAGGGTTACTTTCTTGCAACTGTATTATTGGCTTTTCATCTCTCCCAATGGGATTTTACTCTTTAAGAGGTAAACAAACAAACCTAAATTGACCATTAACTGTAAATAGCCGAAGGAGGAGACTCCAAATTGTTTATATAAAACTCCACCGATGGTTGGACCCACCGTCCGGGTCAAGGGCTGCACTGAGGCGCAAATCCCAAGCATGGCACCTAGGAGAGATGGCAGAGACACGCAGGGTGAGAGCAAGTCCTGGCATGGAAAAGCAGAGAACACAGGGGATCCCCTTCATCCCTGATGCTGCTCCCCTGCTGTAGTAGCAAATAACTTCAAATAATTTCTTGCATTAATTTACAGCGGTCCAATTAGGGTTTGCTCTGCTTAGGGACTCCTGCAGGCATGGGGACCAGTTTCCACCACGAGCCAGCTCAGCTCTTCTCTGAGCGGTCCGGGCAATCTCAGCACTGCCCAAAAGGCAAAGTGGGTGCTCCCCACTGCCATCACCAGGGTCCAGGGATGCCTTTGGCACCAGAAGGTGCTGCTGAACATAGCACCCGGCAGGGCTGGTAACTACTGCGTGGGATTAGGGATGGAGAGGTAATTTCTAGGGTCATGTTTGAGCCTTCCTAGCAAATCACACAGATTCTTCCAATCTAATTACCTGAGTGGGCCCTGCTCCACCCAAGCTACTACTGCCATTTATTCTCTAGTGTGAAACAGAGAAACAGCTCTCTAGCAGGAGTGAGAGGGTTAGGCCTAACTAGGTCTTTAAGAATAAATAAATAAAACCACAGATAAAGACAGAACCCCCTTGAGATATTCCCCCACCCCCCTTTGCAAGAAGAGTGGATATTTCCATTTGGATGGATATGCGAGCCCTTCACCCGGCCGGGCCGGTTCCCCCTCCAGCAGCCTCACATTTGCATCCTTAACAGGAACCCAGCAGATGGGGAAGCACCTCTAGTTTGGCAAAGGCAAGATTTTTTTCCACGTGCAGACGGATGGCCAGGACATCCCCTGGGACACAAGGCTGTCCCACACACACCCAGTATGCTCTTTTGTCCTGCAGTCTTTGTTCAGGACAGCTGTCATGTTCAGAGGAGCAGAAAATCACTGGCCAGCCAGCAAATCATTAGCCCCCAATGACTGAGGAATGGCAAGCTGGCAGTGTATTCAATAAACTTGTGCACGGCTCTGAAATGATGTTTGCAATTATTGATTTGCTATCAGTATGATTATTTGGGCTGCTGGCATCCGTTTTCCACTAAGACACACGCTGAGGTGTTGTCGCCACACACCTGGGAAGGATGAGGATAATGCTGTCCTGTATGCAAGAAGATGTGGAGCTGAGTGCGATATTTAACGTGGGCAGCCACGGGGAAATGATCCCCAGCTCCCAGAGAGAACAGGCAGCCAGGTGTTCGTGTAATGCCAGGCAGCGACTGCTGGGCTTTTATCAGCGTGCTTAAAATACTTGTGCAATGAGCCCAAGCCAAGGGTGTAACCATGTGGAGAGGGAAATCTCCCGGGAAGCGCTGCCGAGTGCTCCTCCCACGCATGGGAACACAAAGGCGATGGGTGGGACCTTGCCTTGACCCTTTGCCAATGGGAACCATCCCACAACCACCAAACTCTCTGGGCAGGTTTTGCAATTATTTTTTCCCCTCTAGGTATTTGAATTAAACTAATTACTACGTTCAATTGCCAAACTGGCTCTTAAAATTGAGGAGGCACTTTTTTCCCTTTCCTTTTTTTTTTTTTTTTTCTGGAGCAGAAATCCATCGTCTTAAAAGGCCGGGCTCTCCCTCTCCACTTCTCCAACATGTTGCTGAGAAAGATAATTTCTGTTTAATGGGCTTAAATTAGATCCCTCATGTCAGACGCCCTCGGGCTTTGGGACGTTGTAAATCTCAGCTCTGCAGCATGGCTGTAGCTCTGTGGCAAAGCTGCACATGTGATGGATCTCATTTAAGGCAAGACCTTTAACTGGGACAAGTCACCGCGTCAGCAGAAAATTTCCTGCATTGCTTCGCGCAGCTCTGCCAGCGCACATGCTCACCTTTTTGCCATAGCTATCCCACCTTCTGCACCTTCCCTGCCCTGTTTTCTCCCTCTCCAGCTTTTTTCCCTTCCTTTTTCCCATACCTGGCGTGACCTGTGCCGGCTGGGAGCCCATCCTCCCCTCCCACCCCAGATCTCCTCTGCTCCCGCAGGTTTCAGGGCTGGGTGCTGGCAGCTCTCCAAGACGGGCGACTCCTTTCCAGCTCACATCCTGTTGCCTCGCTCAGATGATGGTGCTGGCCCAGATCAGCCACACGCCCATGGGGCAATCGGGTTTAATCATGAGGTCACTGTCGCCAGCGGCCGCCTTTGAACCCACAAAGCTCGAGCAAAGCTGGGGGGTTCAATGCCGCGAGCCCCGCCTGGCTGCAAACTCTCCTCCTCGGGTTCTGACGCACAAATAAAATCAGGACACATGGGCCCGTTACGCACGGAGGCTCTGCTGGGCTTCCTGCCTCCCTCCCCCAGGAGCAAGGGGGGGGATCTGTGCAGGAACAAGACCTCCATTCTTGGGGAAGGACCCGGGTTGACAAGGAGTGCTTGTGTGAATGCAAGTCCCCCTGGGCTCCGGGCTGCCTTCCCACCAGCTCATGCGTCCAGCTGAACAGCACGTGCATGTGGGGCTGAATTTTCTCTTCCTGCCTTTGAAGATGAAGAGAAGGGAAAAAAAAATCAAAGGGAAACTAATTAAATCATTTCTGCTACCTTTGCTTCTGCGCAAAGCCTGAGCCATAAGGAAAGAGCAAGTGCCAAACTCATCAGCCTTGGAAGGAAGTGACCTTGGATCGGATCTAAAGCAGGCTGATGGGAGCAAGGGATGGTGCCATGCCACCTCCCACTGCTCCCTTTCCGAGACGCCTATTTAAAATGCAAGGATGGGTGACTCAGTGTCTAGCAAGGGCGGACAGGCTACACTCCTGCAACGCCCCATCCATCCCAGCCCCGTGCTGATGGACACCTGAGCTCGGCCGAAACTCCAGCTCCTTCAGAAATCCTTTTCCTGACCCAAAGAAAAACCTCCATGGGTCCTACAGGCTGGAAGCTGACAAAAACATCAGGAAAACACAGCAGCAAGGCTCAAAAGTGATGCTTCCAAAGGCAAATTCTCGATGTGTGATTTCCTTGCATTAACTAAAAGTTGTTGCAAGTGAGTGCTAAGGTTTTTGATAAAACAACAGCAAAGCTCTTCCATAAAACCAGATTTCCATACTCACAGTAAGGGATTCTAACATGCCACCAAAAGCTCTCTTTGCAGAGCTGGTCTCGGGCTCGCAGAGGAAGGAGCAGCCTTTAGGCTGCTGTATGGGTGGAGCAGCCTTTGCGGGGTGCCACCCACGGCCAGGGATGGATGGCAGGCATTTTAATGGCTGCATTTCTCTGCGAGACACCCACGCTGTCACTGCTGCAGCTGCTGTGGAAAGGCAGCCTGCTGGCTCTGCTGTGTCAGGCATTCCTGCCTTCGCCCCGGCCCCTGCCCCTGCCCGGGTTCATCCAAAACAAGCACAAGACCATTAGTGCCTCTTCTCCCCGAAATGGGGCAAGGAAAATGCACAGTTTGAAAGGTGAAGGCCAGGGAGAAGTGGCAGAGACAAAGTTTTCCCCCAGTGCCACAATGCTCCATGCCAGAGCGTCCCTCCGTGGCATGCCCAGTTTTGAGCCAGCTGTAACTCTGCATTTGTAGTAGCACTCGGCATGACATCAGCCCAGGCTGGATGGGCAGGGGAAAGCCCTCATGGCATCCCCTGATGACCTGCAACCCGCTCCTGAGCATCTGCACAGCTCTGCAGACTGCCTCCATCCTGCCCTGCAATCCTGCCCCGCCATGGGGAGACCATCCATCCCGCCGAGGCACAGGCTGGCCTAACAACATATGCAAGAAGGGAGCAGGGTGAGGCAACTAAACGCATTTTCCTCTCTGACCAAAGCTTGCCTCCGGGCTCCAAAAGCTAAGCACTGCTCTGGTTTTCCTCACAAAACCCCTTTGAGAAAAGCCTGGATGAATTCCAGCTTGGTTGTATGTCCCAAAGCCGCTTGGTGCCCTTCCCCCGCCGGCTCTCCCTCACATGAACATTGCTCCAAGTCATGAAGCAGCAGATTTTCTTCCTGGCTGAGCAGAGGGGCTGAGACTCTTCCCAGGGAGCTGAAGACTGGGGATAAGTGGTCCTCCCAGGTGGAAATACACCACTGAAAAATCACAGGCTCCCAGCATTTGTAGGAGATGCAGTGGGTCAGCTCTACAAATAAACTACTGAAGTCGTTTTCAGAAAAGCTCTTCACCCAGAAGCATCTCAAAAGTGCTTTATAAACTTCACTAATGGGCTGTGCAAACTACAGCTCCCATTCTAGGTAGGGTCTGCGCAGAGATGTCTGCTCAGACAGCTGCTAGGGAAGATGAAGGATGCAGACTGGCATCCCAGAAAGCCTCAGCTAAAGCAGACACACTCTTGGGTACCTGCTCTGGGAGCAAATCCTGAAAGGGCTTGAGCAAAAGACATCAAACCAGGTTAAGCCAGCTCCATCCTGGCACAAACTCAGCCGGGCTCCCATGACAATAATGTCGGCATATTTCCTTCATCAACAGAACTAAAGCCCCAGGTATAAAGATTTAAGTGTCTACCACTGCTGTCTTGCACAGAGAAATACAGGAACTCTGACTGAAACAAGGCCAAAACAGAGAGAGGGGGCAATTATTGCATCAGGCAAAACATGTTTGCAAAGACTAACCCAGAATCCGCTCCTGAGATGCCCTAAGTTAAAAGGTGTGAACAAGCAGCCCTCTCTGTCACTGTCACAGTGGAAGAGCAGCATTTTTTGGTTTTTTAACATACCTTGGCTTTCCATGGAAAGGAGAGTTTGGGAAAGCCTTCCCTTTCCGTGCCCACCACTAGGATGTCAGCAGGCAGCACAGGACTGGGAGCACTGGGTTGTGGGATGCTTGCTCAAGGTTGTTCCAGTCCATCCTGTGTTAGCCCCACCAGTCCCCGTTCACCTGCTCTGCTGACACCCATCGTGTGCCCAGCCAGATCTGGGTGTTCACCCAGTGCTCCTAGTGCCCCAGTGCTCCACAGCGGTGGTGGGAGCTGGGAAGTGCCCACTGGGCTCGAAACTGAGAAAATACCAGTTTTTGATGATTCTTACCAGTGTCGGAGGAGGGCACGGCCTTGGTGAGGATGCTGTCGGTGATGGTGGCCAGCATGCTGAAGGCAAACACCAGCGGCACCGCAATGATGCAGTAGTGCCACACGGTCCTCATCAGGGCCTAAGGGACAGGACACAACGGACCACAGATCATTAGAGAGCACAGACGGTGACTTTGTGGCAAGAAACAACCGGGAAGAAAGCCACGAGTCAAACCCATGACTTAGTTAAATTGTGGGAGCCACAAATGATACGTGGTGGTGTGGCTCTGGCCGTTGCGGGGTCTTTCACAGCCTGCCATTTGTCCGCAGTGAATTATTCCAAGCATGCGGAGCAAACGATACCCTACAATCTGGCAGCACGTTTCCCCGGCACTGCTGTGGGTATTTTTAGCATCTGGGAATTAGTGACGTCCCTGCACCCTTCCCACTGTCTTCTGTCCAACTCCCAAGGAAATGTTGAACAGCAGATGTGTGTGGTGTACTTCAGGAAGCTGCCATTACTTATACAAAACAGCCTAGAGAAGGCTTTTTGGTTCATTATCATAAATAATTAAAACTAAACTGAGCCTGTCAAAATAAATGAGCACGGTGCATTATGTAACACCGTACCTTTGGGATTTCTAATCCTGTTCTGCTGCTTCCCCGCTAATAAATTCACCGAATTCAGTAATCTGGAATAGGTCTTCTGGCCATGAGTGCACATTAGCGAGCATAATTAGGGAGAGTAATGATTTTGTTATTGCACATATTCTTAGCGGAGACATCCCTCCAGCTGTTTAATGCTGAAACAAAAGCGGTGAGGCTCCCTAAGCTGCAGGGCTGGAGCGGCTCCCGGCTCATTCACAAGCCCTGCTGGTCAAATGAATGGATTTCTCTGGGGCATGGAAAGGAAATTCCCCCTTTATTGCAAGTCTCCTGCCCTAACCCATGTCTCAAGGTGTGTTATTGTGGCTGGAAAACATTTCTGTCACTGGTTTAGCCAGAAGTTTCATTCTTTGGAGTTCTCTGTCCTAAGATCTGGTCCCTGCCTCTCGGCTACAGAAGATGGAGGAGCCCAGAGACATTGCTCACTAATGACTTGGAAATGTTGAGGTTTATTCCTAGTTCCCCCCTAGAGTCACACAGAGCCGGGTTTTTCTCCTCAAAGGGGCTCTTTGCCTACATTTTGGTTAAGATCTAGGCACTTCTGATTAAGCAACCAAAGAACAAAGACAGAGGAACAGGTATTTGGTACATAAACAAAAGGAAGGAAAGTAATTCCTTGCTAGGGCAAATGTCATCGCAGGACAACACTGCGGAGCTCATAGAAAAAATCAGTTTTAATCCCTCCTGCTTTGTACAGACTTCCTCATGGGCTGGAGCAAATGAGCAGAAAAGAGCAGAGGCTTATCTGTGTCTCCTGTAAAACAAGGGGAAATGGCTCCTCACTTCCCTGGGGCTGAGGAAGAACTGAGCCAGGCAGAGCCCAGTCCTTGCTACTCCTCAGCTGCTGGGTAGTGAGTAGTTTTTGTGAGGTGAGCAGATCTGAAAGCATTTTTTAGGTGGGAGGAAGAACCAGGAGTCTCAGCAGACAACTCAAAAAGCAAATGCCTGGGAAATGCAGGCAGCGAGGCAGTGAGGCAGGATGAGGCACAGCCGTGCCTTCAGACAAAGGGAAAAACTTCCCCATCGCAACTGCCAAGCCCTCCTACAGCCCTGCCCACGCTCTCCCAGCTCACATCTGCAGATCAGACACTGGTTCTTCCCTCCTCTCCTCATCCAGGTGTTATTGCCGAGCTCCCAGCCCACCCCTTCCCTTCTCCAGCTGCCTGTTGCTGGGAGCATCCCACAGCCTCCTCCCAGCTGCAGCGCTGTCTGTCTGCTGCTGCTGCTTGTGCCAGCCTTCCAAAAACGCTTCAGCCCACCTCCCCTCCCTGTGATACCAGGATGGCTTCTGGAGGAGTGTCTTTTATTAACAGCTAGCCTTTCTCCTCGCTTCCATCCTTCAGGCAGGGGAGCTGCTGCGTTTGGAGGCCACACGCTGCAAGGGCACAGCAGGTGGGATGCTCCTCCACCAGCAGCTGTGAAGGATTAAAAGCTTCACCCAATAACTTCTGCATTTGGGGCTGGTGCTGTGACAGCACTCATCCCTACCGAGACAGAAAGCCACCTCAGAAGCGGATGTTTTCTTGGCAGCCACTTGGACAGAGCACTTTTTAACGAGGCATCCTGGGCAAAGAGGATCGCAGCTGCATTTGCCTGTGAATAGTTCTCATGGGAAGTCACTGCTGACCCTTGTCCCCAGGCCCGTGCTGTCAGGATGTCCACAGCCCTCCGGGCTTAGCATAATTGCCAACTCTAAGATGATTTCCTTTCCTGGCTCCTGGTTCTCCTCCCCATGCAGGCAATGTGAGTGAGCCTTCCCCCACTGGGACAGCCGTGCTGGCCTGTGTGCCCCTCCACTGCCATCGAGGCTTTCTCTTCCTGCCTCCACCTGACACCAGCCCTCCCTAGAAGCCAGTGAGACCTCAGGGCACAAAAGCCATATGATTCATGTTGCTGCTCTGCCTGATTCCCATGGGACCGGGCTTCAGCACAGGCATTCAGTCCCAGCAGCACCTGCCCTGCGCCTGGCTGGGGGTACTCATCTCTCCAGATGGGCCAGGTCCACCTTGTTCCCACCTAATTGCTCCCACCCATTACCAAAAAACAATGGGGAGACCCTCAGAGTCCTTCCCAGGCCATGCTCAGGAGCATCAAGCTCTGTGCAGATGTCCCATGTTAGGGGGGCATATTGATTTCAGCCACAACAGCATGACAACGATTGGAAGAGACCCTTCCCAAGCATTCTACAGCTGACAGAATCCCCATGAGCCTCAAAAATCCCAGGGAGAGGGACCACGCTCCACCTGCAGAGCCAACCCTTGGTCTGCATCCAGCCTCATCTCAGACACGATTTAGGCTCAGATTAGCTAAGGTGTGTAGGTGCCTCATCTCATCCATGTAGCTGGGAACCACAAACCTCAACGCCCTCCAGGTCTTGGCCCTGACCTCCCCACGGCTGCGGTACGGCTGTGGGAATGGCACTCATCCTACCTGCAGCAGTGGGAGCACCAGTGTCCTGGCAGCAAGGCTCCAGGCCAAATCCTGCAGGGAATGCTGAAAGGCTGATGCAGCTCAATTGTCCTTTGGGTCCACTGCACAGACGGGGACTGTGAGCACCTTTCCTCCATCCCCATGGCCTGGGAAGAGCTATCCGTTCCCTGAACAAGGCTTATCTGAGCAAACACCGTTCCCAGCAGAGCTGCCTACATCCACTCACTTTTCCAATTACTGTTTGAGATCGGCATCAACCATCGCCCATGCGGATGCAACCGGCAACAGGTAACATCACTTATCCCAAAATGGAGGAACAAAATTATTGCCTTGCTGCCTCCTTCCCCAAATACTCTCATGTTGGGGGATTAGACAAAAATAAAGCCCCAGAAGGAGAGTGCACAACCTCTGCTGTCTCACCACAATGTACAATTGCAATGATTTTTCCCCACCGTAATCTTCATTTACTTTCTGGGTAGTCCAGGAAATGCAGTTGCTGACAAGACCAGGCCAGGATTTCTGTGCAAATCCGGTGACTCAGGAGGGACTTAGCGAGTTTCTGTGCAAGATTAATATATTTTTTAATCCCCATAACTATTACTCACACGGCTCTTTATCATGGTTTGGCGCAATGCTGACGTTGAGCGCGGCTCTGTTTGCGCAGAGGCCCAGGAGAGCTGGTTTTCCCTGCCCTGAAGACCACCTGAGAGAGCCAGAGGTGGCATTTCCAGGGGCAGAGCTCGCAGCCAGGTCTCACAGACCTTGTGTCACTGCTTGTGACGTTATTAAAGGCATCATGGGTGATTTCACACCCGCCTTACCATGCCTAGGCCCACGCCGGCAAAGACGAAGACGCTGAGTCTGAGCAGGGTCATCTCTGTACAGTGACTAGCGAGTTTCCCAACAACCAAGCCCTGGACAACCTGGCAAAGAAACACATAAGCACCATTAAGCTTGATATTCATAATCATTTAAACGAACTCAAAAGAGAACTGCTACTTGCTTCAAGCAAACAGGTTCTTCCATCAGGGTTTCTTTGACAAAAAAGGACCTCACAGCCACAGTAAATGATTGGAAGGCGTGATCCATTATTTCAAGTGTTTTGCTTTCTAGGGAGAGATCCATCTCATCAGCTGGAAGTCTTACTCAGGGTGCATGCCTGAGTTTACCATCGCTGCCTACTCACCAGCAGTGACTGAAACTTTCTAAAAATGCTTGCAGATACAAATTATCTTTTCTACCTTGTGATGTGTTTGTGAAATACAGTTAATATTATGGTCTTTGTTCTTGGCAAGTCCTCTCCAAAGAAAAGCTGTGCATTTGTAAGCAGAGGAGGAAAATGTCTGTACCTTCTCTTGCCATTATTTTAAACTATAAATATTCCAATTGGGTGGTTCATAATTTTTAGGCAGGAAACAAGTATGACGGAGATGCTAATATCCAGTCCCAGCAGTACATGTAGATGTAAAGGATGGGGAACTGGTTCTACAGATTTTAAATAAAAACTGAGGGAGAGGGGGAGGGAAGGAAGAGCAAAATATTAAAATCCCAGAAATTATTTGACTTTTCCAGCACTTTGCAGAGCAAGGATTCCCTCTTTTATTTATCTGTTCAGCATCTCCCATACTTCAGGTGATCCTGGCCCAAGTGGACACGAGATGAGAAAGGCTGGAAGAGATCATGGTAAAAACAAAGTCTGACTGCAATACGGGGAAGGGACAGATAGGAATCTACTGAGTTTTCCCTGCCTTGAAAGTGTTTTGTTTGATCCAAATGAAAACCCCTCAGACTTGAAAGAAGAGCTCTAGCTCAAAATGCTTGGTTTGGTAGCTTCGGTGGGCTTTGTGTCTGTGGCAGTCCATCCTGCAGAAAACTTCAGTGGTCTGCTTGGACCGGGAATGACACTACACTACACTCAACCTTGCTGCGTTAGTCCTGAGGCAGAAACCCAAAGTCAGCTGAAAGGAAATGAGTATAAAATAAATGAGAAAGTAAGTTATTAAAGAGAAGGGAAATGTTAATCTATAATAACCAGTCCAAAAAAAAAAAAAAAGAAAGAAAGAAAGAGCAAATAGCAATAGAGTGAAAATGAAGTTGACATAAAGAACAATAGCTACAAAATGAATATATTTCCAACAGCATACAACTGAACGGAAAACCATCAAAATTCAACACTTCACTTTGCTTTGGAGCAAAAAGGATTTTTGACATGAGGGCACATCACACCAAGAAGACACTCTGGCTCCCGCCTCCTTTTTGTCATTGTCCCTGCCTTTGGCCAGGGCTTGAGAGCTCGGCTCACGTGTGCCCAGCTGCCGCGTGATGCTGGCACAGGCCCTGCGTGTCCTTCCCGGCTCACGTCACCTGCCAAGGGGCCTCTGGGACACTGGTGGACCTGCTGTGGCAGGAGGCTAGGACAATGTCCAGGGTGACCTGGGTCATCCTGGCCAAAAGCCCTGCCATGAGAGGAGGCTGATACCAGCGCCAGCAGCTCCCACTCCGGGGGTGGGTGGGGAAGCCACTGAGTAACGCTCCATTAAGCTGAGTGCTCCGAAAAGGGAGAATCGTCATTAACTTTTTGCAACTCCCCAGTCCCTCCTACTGGCTCTCCCCAGCTGGGGCTGTGCTGAGTCACATGGATGGGGGCTGAGCCTTGTCACAGGGCATGGACTGACTCAAGGGTGGCATCACCCGAACCCCAGTTCGGCTCTGCTGAGCCATTGGAGGAAAGGAAACGTTTCCCAATTTGCCCAGACTTGAATGGCATATTTAATTGGGATACACCATGCAGGCACAGCCCAGTCCCTGCCCTTCCTTGAGTCACTAGGGTAGATCATCGGCAACGTCCTTGGTGTGATGGCCATGGGAGCAGCGTTCCCAAAAACCCTGCCGTCACTGCACACGAGCCCCGTGGCAGCAAGCAGGCAGCAAGCACCACTGCAGCAGAGGCAGGCTCTGAGCAGGCAGGACCTGGAGATATGCAGAATGAGCTGTCCCCAGAGTCAGCAGAGCAGAGGGATGGTCCTCGCGCCAATGCTGGCATTCCCCAGGGGCTTTCCTACCACTTGGGCTGCAGCAATAAAAGCACAAGGTAAAACATCACTGCTGAATCAACCAGCTTGGCAAGGGGACTATTTCCAAGGGCAAGCATGAGCTCAAGTCACCTGCCTTCCCCTTGGGGCTGGGCAGCAATCCTTGGGTTGTACACATGGCAGTCCCCTCATGGGCTATCTGGGCTGCCTGCCTTCCTCCCCAGCACAGATGCTTCCAATCCAACCAGTAGTCCCAGGCAGGCAAGGCCCATCATCCTGATTTTGGACACAGAGCCCTGATTTAGGTGCTAGATAATGCTTCCAGTCACCAGGAGCTCTAACCTTACTTTCTAGTCTGAATTTAGACCTGAAAACGCATTACTTCCAGCCTGCAATTTTCCCTGAGCACAGAGCCCCTGGGCTGGCATGAGCAGCACCCACCTGCGCAGGCACATCTGGGAAGGTGAAAGTGAAAGGTGGTTCATGTGCACTCTCCTATGTAAGATTTTGGACATGTGCTGCCTTTACCAGCAGGTAGCGGGGACATCCCAGGTGACCTGGCCGTCATCGCTCTCAAGGACAAGCTCTGGTAGCTGATAAATGGAGTTTATCCTTATTTATATTCTTACTGGTGTGTTCTGGGCTTTTTCCTTGCACATAAACTCCCCTTGAGATCGACTGCGATGGGCCTTCCCCTCCCACATTTCACTTTGCCTGGATGGTGCTTGCCTTTGTAACCTGACCTCCTTTGAAGTCGGGGAAGAGCCAGTGTACCTGGCTGGAATGCCTTCTGCCATCAATAAACAAAAGAGAGAGGAAATTGTTTGCAAGTGAAATAACAGGCACTGCCTGTGGCTGTGTACACATGTCACAGGAAAAACCAACTCATCTTTTTTTTCCTCCCCCCTCTCCTTCTTTAAAGGCAAATAAGTCTCTCAATAAATGCATAAGAACAGCCAAATCTCTGTTCATCATTTTCTGGATTCACCAAGCTGGGGATTTGTTGCACTAGTCCAGCAAATCACATGGAAAAATACTCTCTGCCTCTATCACTGCGTTTGGTTTCTGGGAAAGCAGCTGCTCCCATTAGCTCAGAAAGGCCAGTTACCCATTTGACTGTTAACCTCTAACAAATTTCAGGAACTTCTTGCAGGATGGAGAAGATCGTTTCTGTTTGGAGGTCCAAGGTGCTCGTTTTTGGAAGACTTTTGAAGTACCAGCCTTGCTGCACTGAGCTGCTGCCGAGCTGACTGGCACCTGCAAGAAGCTGACCTCACCTGTGGAGGTTAGAGGAGTTACACAGATGCTCAGCTGGTCCTCTGTGCTCAGAGGGCATGAGACTGTTCCTAAAGATTCTTCCATCAGCACCGACTGAAAGCTTGACAGAGCCCAGCAACAAAATAAGTTTCCTTTCACCCGACAGGTTGGAAACGAAAAGCTGTGACAAGGTCGGAAAGGCAGACACAGCAGGCCAGATAAGCTGGTACAGCCTCGTAGGGAAGATGCAGGGCCCCATCCCTAGCACAGATAGCATGATTCACATCAGAAGCAGCCTCCCACGCCCTGGACCCGTATCTCGCCTTTGAAACTGTGCCGGCTGGCAGTTCCCAGGCGAGCGCCGGCTGGGGAGGCACCGGCTGGGGCAGACCACGAGGGTCAGCACAAAGCACGGGGCTTCTCTGCACAGGCTGAATGTGGTGCAAAGCCCTGGCTGGGGGGAAAGGGAGCTGTTTTACTGACGCAGCGATGCCAGAAATCACTTGGGTAGTTCAGGCCTTGCAGAGGAGCAGGAGGGCGGTGGGACTGGAAGGAGGGCTGACGGTGAGGACCAAACTGCTGAAGGCAGCACTTTGCCAAACAGGGGGAAGAGGACGGTGTGTTTTGCAAACTGCAGCCTAATCGCTTTCTTTCCCCCTCCAACCCACCCCCCTTCACAGATATAAATCCTTCAAAGCGAGGAAACTGGAGAACTTTCTGTTTGTTGTTGCAAGGTCCTTTCACAAAGTGGGTTTTCCCCCTAGGCATACCTGGCTGTAATTAAATCCCCAGCTCTTTAATCATCTCTTTTGCTGTGCAGGGAAAAAAAAAAAGCGAGAGGGACAGACTGGTGATAAGATGATACGCAATGTAAATCTCTCCTCCAGGAATCTCTCTCATCTTTTCAGGATCACTCCGTACCAACTTGTCCCTCCAGAAGCTGCACAGCTAGAGGTGGAGTTTGTATAACAATACAAATTTAAATGCAGTAAATAGAACAGATGTCTTATGATTTCTTGATCCTCAGGGTTATAAATATCTACCCTTTTGTCCCACCTAGAGTTTTGTTTCGTGCATTTTGCTTTGGTTTTTTTTTTTGAGAAAAAGTTCTTAAAGGAAAGTTTCCCCCACCCCCTCCTGTGGTTTGAAATCTAATCATCAGATGTGACTTGAGATATCAACCAGGGACTCCAGGTATTTCACTTGCCTAATCCTCCGGCAGCATTTTCCAAGCCACATACTACACCTGGAAGGTCTCCATGCTATCACACTTGCAAATTCAGAAAAAAAAAAAAAATCTGGGCTCATTTCTGCCCATTACACAAAATTACATTATTTGAAACCATTATGAAATTAATTATTCTCTGGAGGGAGACTGAATGGCATTTCACACTCCCAGGCAGTCACTATGAGGGAAATTTCATTCGCATGGCTTCTCAGATGAGAGGACTCTGGAAGCCCAGCCCTGGAGGACAGAGGGATTGTGTCCCTGACGGGCTCTCCTAACTCTTGCCTGGAGACTTACCAGTGATCAGATAAAGATGCTCCAAGCGCATCATGAGCAAGGGAATCTCTGCAGTGCAGGCTGCCTGGTGCAGAGGCAGCTCTCCCGCAGTCTGCCTTCCTCTCCTCATTTTGTTATCTCCCACATGACTTCTCTTCGACTGGCACAGTCCCAGCTCATCAGACAGCCCCACACTCTCAGGGTGCTTCAAGAATCACTGCAGAGACCTGGATTGCTTGAATTAGCCCCATGCGCTACTTTCATTTCCCCATCAGTCATTCCAGCCTCGGTCATATTCCATTTTCTAAGCCAAAACTCTGTCTCCTCATCAGACAGTTCTTTGTGCCAACGCTGTCCCACTGCCTCCTCACAACCCCTTTTCTCGCCTTGCCTGGCTGTGTCCTGACCCGGACACGAGCCCCCTTCCCACCCTCGCTGCACTTCAATTTGCCCACACGGTCCCGTATCCCCTGCTGTTCGATGGTGCTCACCACATGCTGAGGTGAGGCTGAGGAGCTCTGGATGGGATCCCTCAGGTGATGCCTGAATTAGTGGTGTCTAAACTAACATCCTCCACCTGCAAAGAGGGCAAACACCTCACCTCCTGCAGGGTCTGGGTTTCTGTGCTGATTCCCCACGCAAAGAGCTGTTTGAGACAGCAGTGACAAAGAACTTGAGTTGCCCACTTAAAATTAGGTGGACTGACTCAAAGCCTCTCAAAATCTCCTCTCTAGGTACTCTGCAGCTGGCTTAAATGAGAGGAATGAGGAGAAACAGATTCTTACAGTGTATTGGCCACTTCTCACCACAGCAGGTCAAATGAGGTTGGGAAGCTGAAAAACTAGATTAAGCAATTGGAGCATAATATCCTTGGGGTGGGAGAGGGAGGCAGGAAGACACCATCACTATTTGAGTCATCCTGGGATTGCTGATCAGGCTGGGAAAGGGAGCTGCAACACTGCCTTCTGTAAGAGGAATATGTAAGTTTTGAGAATATTTAATTTAAAAAATACCAACTACAGTAACACAGAGAAATAATTTTCCTCTTAATTTCTTTGATGCACCCTTCCAGCTATAAAAGTCCTTAAACACTATCCTTTTTCAAGTCCAAGAAGAGATGCAAACATGGGGGACAGGTTTGCTCTAACAGGAGGGCTCAGGGCAAGTCCAAGAGGACAGGAAAATCTTCACAATGATTTACAGATGGGCAAACTAAGGAATAAAAAAAAATCAAAGCTGAGTATCTCGATGAAATTCACTGAAAATTACATTATATCCCTTATGAATAAAGCCATAATTTACTCAGTGAATGGGGAAGCCAGTCAGCAGATATTAATCATTCACCTATCCAGATTGGTGGAATTCACTTGCACCTCAATCTGCATTTGTATCTCAGCAGTATCAGTTCACTGTACAGCAGAAACAAATGCACCTGAAATGCCAGCTTAGGCAACACAAGCAGCTCTGGGGCTCAGCAGGACAGAGCCAGCACGATTCTATTCCCTGCCTGCTAGAGCAACCCAAACAGAAGGCAGCTATAAAACATTAACCCAGGCACTATCCACAAGAGATATCTTTGGGTGGAGACCTGAAAGTAAAGACACAAATTCTAATGTTTTAAAATAATTTAAAAGCCAGATAGTGAGAGTTTAATTTGGTCCAGTTGAGGATCTTGTCCTGCATAAACCAGAGTAGAGTTTGGAACTGCCACTGATGAAGGGGAAAGAAGAAGTGACAAAGCAAAAAGTTCTTTGCAAGCTCTCAGGTGAGACGGCTTTGCTGTCACCAAAAATCAGGGTCCTGGGATTTTTAAAAACATAGAGTGTTTTTTCCTCTTTCCATTTTGGTGTTCTGACAGCAAACCTCAATGCCCCAGCAAGAAGAAAAGTTTGTTACCCTATGACCACTTCAATCCTGTATTTCTGATGTCCAGAGCCATGCACTGTAGAACAGGCATAGCAACATGGATAGAAACTGCATGGATGTATGAAAGAAAACGGCCTGGCTGATAAAAGCCAGTTCGTGTCCAATGTCCCAAGGCAAAGGCTCCCCAGAAAAGTAGATGCTGCACCTGAGCCTGCAGGCCCCTGCTGGGTTGGACTGTGGCAATAGGAGTGATTGGCCTCTGTGGGATGAAACTCTGTGACTCTGGGAAGGGTCAGGTCCCTGGTTAGCACTGGCATCTGATTATCCATTAGGAAGTGGAGTGGATGCTGTAATTCCCGTATCTTCCAGGGCTGTGTCTCTGTGTGGGGTGCCCCAGCACGGCAGGGGAGGTAACCTTATCTACAGCAGTTTCAACCAAACGAACCTGGGGAACAATGGCACTGAAGGCAGGCAGATATTCCAGACATAACAGCAGTGTCCTCAAGACAGGTATCCCAGACCCACCAGCAGCGTCCAGGCTGTCAGCAATACAAAGCCACTCCTCACAAGAGCTATTGCTGCCCACGTTACCCAACTCTAAACAAGCACACCACAGCCATGCTGCAACTCCAGGTTTTATTTCAGCGTATGTAACAGGGGTTTAACTGATATGTCTTAAGTTAAAACCCCAGCTGTGGGGAGTCCTTCTGCATTCAAATGGGGAAGAAGGTATGGGACAGTGACTTGGCCCCTCTAAAACCTGAGTGATTCCTGCACATCCTGGTCTAGGATCTGGTTAGCATACAAGGCTAACATAGGGAAAGCCTCTGAAAGCAGTGGAGTTTGGGTCAGAAGCTTGCTTTGGAAAGCAGCTGCTGATCGCCCCACTTCTCACGCTGTTTCCACACTGTGGACCAGCAAACTGGTTTTCTTTCCAATGAGGCTGAATGGGACTGCATCCAGCTGTTTGGAGATGTTCACAGGACCAAGAGACAACTAGTCCAAAGCCACCCCCACAGGAGGGACATGGCAAAGGCACCATCTCCTCAGCTCCAGCCAGTTTACTCTGCAGAATCCAGTTGCTGATGTACAGCTATGCCCGTCAGCTGCTCTACCAAGATGCCCAGATTTGGTGAGACCAGGCCAGAGCCCAAGTGACTGGCAACACCGTGCCAAATCCAAATCACAAGGGAAGCAACTTAAGCTGCCATTCTCCAAATGAGAAGCTCCTCCAGATCCCACAGGAACTCCGTGGCAATGCCCAGGAAATGGAGAGGATTTAATAACAAGACCACTCTCCTCCAGGATATTGCTTAACTTGCATTCCTACCTTGGGCCTTGGTTATAACCATCTGCCGCTCTTTCTGCAAAATCATTAACCCTCTTTCTCCAAAAGGAACACTCTGCTATAACACAACACTGGACATTTCTGACCCTGTTGCTGCCTTATTCAGCTGACTTTTCCCTTTTACCCATTTTGGTAGTCTCCTAACCGTGCTCCATCACCCACCTTTATGTGCTTTGTTTTGTTTTGTTTTTCTTTTTTGGAAATCACAAGCTTGCTGTGCTTGTTTCCATGCAGCAGAAACAAGTTTTTCTACACTGAAAGGATCTGTGAAAACACCAGTAAGACTGTCTGCTTTCCTGAGTGTACAGGGTGCTACTATATAAATGTAAATCAACTAACCTGCACTAGGAAAAACCTCAGCCAAGGCACTTTAGTTTCAATGTAAGTTTTGTTACAAACCCCAGGACATATCAGTCCAAGGGAATTTTAGCTCTACAGCTTAAAGATCCACAAAAAGGGACAAGGGGAAGAAAGCTTTCAGGACATTCCTTGCTCCAATTTCTTCCCATTCCAAGGAACAGATTAAATTTGGAGTCACTTCTCTTTTTTAAGCTAAATGCCGTATGGCAGAGCTAGGATTTGCCTGTCAATAAAGCACCTGAATTTGGAAGAGCATGTGTCCAGAAGGCAGTGAATTGGGTAGCAGTGTGGCAAGCTCATCTGTCTAAGAGGGGGACTTGCACTTCACTTACCATTTGAAGGACACCAAAATATGACATCAGATATCCAGACTCCACTGCTTCCAAGCCAAAGAAATCCATAGAGATGATGGAAAACATAATCATGAACAAACCTGGAGGGAGGGTTAATGCAAAGAATACATCAGTACACTTGCACTGCATGTAGTAGCCCAAACCCAGCTCCCAATCACCACCAGCACAAGTCAGTAGCTCTCCCTAGGTTTGCCAGCACTGGGTATAAACATGAGCAGAATCCTATTCAAAGTCATCGTAGTAATTTAATCTTTAAATGTTAACTTTTTTATCCCCCTTACTTTCATCTTTAAATAATGTGACTATGTAGGCTGTAGTTTCAGCTGTTAATTATAAACTGGTAAATATTTGTATCACCGGAGCCAGGCTAACCATTAAGACAGCAAGAAAACATTTGTTCAGACAAGACTGTAACCATAAAAATAATCTGATTGGATTCCTCGCCCCTTTTGCCTGGCTTCAGATATTCACTGTGGGGAACAGCCCAGTGACATCAGCCAAAATGCAGTGGTTTCACTGCACACCTCAGCAATGATGTCGGTGGCACGTGAAAAATCTCTTGTGTGGACTGATAGCGGTGTCAACACAAGCAGTCAGGAAAGTATGGACAGAAAGAGCACAGACCAGGTCTGCTTTTCAATTCAGGCAGTTTTTGGAAAGTGTAGCAGAGAACGTCCACTCAATCTCAAATGAAAATACAATAGTGTGTGTTTCCCCCACTGCCAAACATACACAAATACAGGCATGCTTGCACATGCTCCCATCCTACACAGAGAGCCGTCAAATTAAAAATATTATGTCAAAACACTGCACTTCATATGAGGTGTGGGGTAAGAGTCTGCTGCTTCCCCTAGTGTCTTGTGAACTCGAGACGGACCAAGACAGTAGGAAGTTGGGGCTCTCTGCATGTGAAGAACCCCACAATGTGCCTGTTGGAGATCACTGATGCTTCTAGGGGGAGAAGAAGAGCCCAGATGGCCTTTAGCAGTCCTGCCTTTCCTTGTAAGATCCTCTGAGTTATAAAGACTGGGTAAAAAGGGAGCCGTGCTCCTCTCCTTCCCGAAAAAACCAGAATCCAGGAGGAAATGTGTGAGGACTGAGAAGACAGCTGGTGGGCTGGCAAAGTGACATGGCATGGGGAGGATTTGCCAGCTTTTCTTGGAAGGATGAAGAGAGTGATTCCAGATTGCTGGTTAAAACACTGTGGAGGACTTGTTCCTTAACAAACAAGTACAACTTCACTGCGTGCAGCAGCCCAAACCCAGTGCAGCACCTGCAGCAACGAGGACCTCCCTCCAAGCACCCCAAGCCTTTGCCTGGAGGCAGCACCACCCTCCCATCCCAGGACCTGCCACAAAGCCTTCCCAAACCCCACCGGAGACATGTCCTCTCCCTTAACAGGAGTAGCTGCACCCCAGCTGGCTCCATGGGGCTGGGAGAGAGGGATGGGGGGCAGGAAGGGCACCCTGCTCTTCTACTCTCCAGCTGTGTAGAGAAGGTGCCTGGGAGCTGGGGCTCAGGAAGATCTATGGCTTCGCCACACCCCTCCGCGGAGAGCACCCCTCGTTACCCAGTTACTTTGAAATCGCTCCCAGCTCAAGCCAGCTTAAGGTAACATGCAAATACCAGTATTTACTCACAACACCCAAATCAGGCAACAGGGTTGCACATGTTTATAAAAGGCACACGTGACGAAATGAAAGAAAAACCGCACTTGGTTTCACTTGTAGGAAGATTAGATTGGAGCAGGCGCTCACCCTTCATCCTGCACCCCGCTGCAGGTACCACCTAGGAGGGGCTCGGCCTTCCTGCATGCCTGATGCTTCTTCCTGGTACTTCGCTCCAGCTTCTACAGCTCCTCTCCCCTTTGAAGTCCCTCATCAAGTCAAGACAGATTTGGATCTTTCTCCTCCAAACACGCTGCTTTCTTTCGGAGCAGGGGAACAGGCTGTGCTCTTTAATTAGAGTTGCACATTGCACGGCTCCCCTGGAGAGGTAAAGGTCTCGTTTTCAGGTGGGTGTCACTCCCTGTGCCTGCATGGAGGCTACCTGGAGGAGGGAGATCCCCTTGCCCCTCTTCTTTCAGCAGCTAAGAGGGTCTCTCCCACTGGTAACACATTTCTTAGTGAAACTCACAAGGCAAGCCCCAGGTTGAACTAAAAAAAGATGTTGTGCTCATTTGAACAAGCATTTCTTACAAAGATCTCAGCAGGTTCCCAGCTGGGTAGGCTGCAGGTCAGCTGAGTGCAGCCACATAAATGATGATAAGCCTCAGTCCACGCTATGAGGCTAAACATGAATAAAAAGGAAAATGGCACAAAATACCCTCAAAAACCTCACTTTTTGAGGAGGTCTAAGAAAAGGGTGAACTCCTTAGAAAACCTGGCATCAGTGAGATGAGTAACAAGGGTTATGCAGCAGAATGCAGGGAGATGATTTGCGAGATGCAGTAACAATGAGAAAAAGCACCAAGGAAAATCAGGAGTGCAAACTCTGTTTTCAAAAAAAGAAAAAGAAAAGATGCGACATGTCTGAAAGCAGCCTGTGGTTTTAGAGGGCCAGCTTAGCAATCCTTACTGCAAGATGGTGTGAGAAGGCAAGCACAGCCTCTGGGAGCTCATCTCAGCCCTCCTACGCTGGACTGGAAACGTGATGGGATGCAGAGCCCTAAGGCTCACTGCAAAACCCTGTTCCACACGTGAAAGAAAATCCTTTAAAAAATGGGATGCAGGTGCTAAAGCAATCATGTTGAAACCAGATTTTCCAAAGGGATTAGGCAGCCAAAGATTCACACAAGCAGCTATTTATCAGTATTTTCAAGGCCCTGGTGATTTCTTGTCAATGAGAGTTACATTTGATATTTTTATCCTCTCGGGTTTTTTTCTGTCTCTTATCTACCACAATGCAATGAGGCTCTCTTTTCCCAGGTCAGCTGAGAAGGTAACTTGGCTGTGCTGGAGCTGTCTGCTGCCTGTCCAATCCCTGGCAGCTCCTTTCCTGCAAGAGGCACAGAGCCCATGTCTCTGCTTTTATGCAACACAGGTTCCCAGCCCTGCAGCCCTCCCGGGGAGGTTCTTTCGGTCTCAAACAAGCTAATTTTAGACAACAATGAGATCCATAAGGAACAAAAGATTTTCTTTGCCGTATATCACAAACTTGTTTACAAAGTAAATAGAGAACGGTCTGTAATTTGGGCAATCTAATTAATCATACAGTTGCAGCCTGGAGATGAAAGGTAAATGAGCTCATGAGGAGCCCAGCCTCCAGCTGTGAGCTGCAGAGAATTAGTGATGGCCAGATCCCCTTTCAGCTGCCATTGGTTGGTCAGTGACCCCAAGTGAAGAGAGACCTGCGAAGTCGCTAGGATTTTAATCACTCCTCACAGTAGTGTGAGCGCTACATACAGCAGGAATGCCTCAAGTGAACCCTCTCCCACCCTTACAGAAATACTCCCAGGCATTCAGTGACAGACTGTTAGCCTGCCTTAAGTCCCAGCTTCACTGTCTCCATCCTCTTCACCTAGTTTGGGGCAGGAGATGTTTATTTTGGTTCAGTGAGCGTATTTGCTCTGCGCAGAGAAAGAAGAACGGATTCTTTAACAGGCAGGAATTTGCATTTCGGTAGGAATGTCTAAAGCAAAGTGCATTTTGCCTGGCCTTTGGAAAAAATGGAGAGCACAGGAAATTACTGTGCAGAGCTCACATAGATGCAGTCTCAGGCATTTTTAACAGAGAAATGAATGTTAATTTAAGATGAGAAATGGGCCAGAATCAGCTAAGAAAACCCTCTTAAAACATCTGTCTCATCATGTGAAATGCTTTCATTTTATACACTTTTTAGAGTACAGTTTTGGAAGTTTCTCTTCTTAAGAACCAAAAAAATTGCACTGTTAGGTCAAGCCAGCAGTGGTTTGAGACTGTATCCTGTCTCCAGCGGCAGGACTAGCTGACATTACTGATCTCAGCCAGTGCCAGCTACACAAAACAGGGAAAAAAAAAAATCAGAAATTCTTTACTTCCCTGCCTGTTATTTGACAACTCCAGTTGGACTTGCTCCCCCAGAGATATAGCAAGGAGTAAGACATGAGCCTGACCAAGCCCAGGAATGCCATCCCCTTCCGATTCAGCCACACTCCAAAGCCCAATTTACTTTCATTTGTAAACTGAATTTACAATTTACAAATTAGCATTTAATTTGTAAATCATGCTTCACGTTCTTTAAACTTCAAGGGCTTCTCCAGATAAAAATGAATTGGAAAAAGATGCCAAGTCTAAAAGGTAGGGTGCCTTAAGTCCCCTCTTAGGATCCCTGTTTGGTAGGGAAGTGCCTTAGTTTGTTCAGATGCACGGTACACACGTGTTACGATGTGCACAAAACTCAGTTCTTGAAATCACCATCAAGAGAAGCTGCACTTTTGAGTTTGACTGGGAAAAGAGCCGTGAAGGCTTTGTGTGTGGAAGGGCAGAGAACATCACGCTGTTCTTACACATCACTGACGAGGATGACATGCAGCTTCTCTCTAGTCAAGTGTGTGGGGAAGGAAGCTAGAGGGTAGGCAAAACTGAAGTTTAGTAAACTGTGGCCAAAGTTAGGCAAACAGGGAGACATGGACCATGCCAGGACAGCAACTGACTCAAAGGAAGCAGGGAAACAGATGGTTTTGGGAAGGGTTTGCGGTAGCAGCAATTTCCTACCATGACACAAAAAAACCCCAGCAGAATATATAAGGAAGAGAGGAACAAGCACCCCCATCAATGCGCAAGGGAAGGAACATGCTGTGGCTCCCCTGTGTGCAGCCTGACCCTCTCATCCATCAATAATTTTTAGTTGTTGGCAAAAAGGTTAGGATACACATATACCTTAAAATCACTAAGTAAAATCAGGAAGGACCTCAGTTTTTCTGGCAGAGAACAATTTTCTTCTGCTCTGAAGAGCTTACAGCCCAAAGAGAAATGACAGAAAAGAGGAAAAAACATTTTAGTGAGGGGGATGGAGAGATTAAGTGATTTGCCGAAACCCCCAGACGCAGTCTATGACAAGCAGTGTGTTTGACATTAAGTCTCTGGATTTTGACCCTGTGTAGCTGAGACTACCTGAAAGCATCCAACATCAAGTTAGGAGGTGAATCCTCACTGCTCTGTGATCAAAAGCAATGTGCTTTCAGTAACTTGAGACAAGCCTGGTCTACAGCGTACGTCATCCTATTTTAAATACATCAGCCATCATGGGTTGTGGGTGACATTTACCTATGGGAAGCCCAGCAAAGACCTTGACTATGAAAACTTCCATTACTCCCGGAAACTTCATCAGGCGCAGGATTTCTCTGATGCTAAACAAGCTGCCAGACTGTGAAGTGCCTGCAGGAGATGACATATGGGTTAACACTCTGTTTACACAGGTTGAGGGTAGAAAGCAAGAAACTCTGAGACTCTGCTCAGGTTCACCACCCCAAAGCCCCATCTCTGCTGCACCAGCTTCGTGCCGATGGCAGGAGGTTGGGAGCTGGTGCCAGGTCTGCATGTGGAAGAATCCTCTGAGACAGTGAGGTTTCCTCCCCTGTCAGACCAAACTAACTCCCAGCAAGGGGTCCACAATCCCCTTTACTGAGACACAAGTCTGGGCTGGAAGACTGCAATTCTACCTGGCAGAGCGATCAATATATTTGGAATAATACTCTTCCACAAGCACAGCTTAGACACTGAAGCATCAGCATCTCAAGGCTGGACCCTTTTTGCCCTTAAATGCAGCTCCAAGGTCCTTCAGCAGTTCTTCCAGCACGTCAATCCCCTGTCCCTTTTCATGTACTATTCATCAGAAACACAAAATACTTACTGTGCTCTGTCACGTGATGGTCTGGCTTTGGTTTAGTCTGCGACGGGATCCAAACCATTGCTATCAGGGTGTTGATGAGGCTTCCCGCCAGCCCAACATATGCAGGAACATAAACACTGCAAACAGAAAAAATAGAGGTAACTGGATAAAAACCATAAACAAGACATTTACACCTCCATCCTGCAAAGGCTTGGGCATTTGATGATGGATGAGGAACAATTCCTCTTGAAGTCACAGCACACAAGGCATTAAAAGAACTCACATCCTTTCATGGAGGGTTTGGATACGACCACAGTTTGAAATTTCACCAAAAGATGGCTATTGCTATCAAGATAGTTTATCATTTCATTAATAACAGCGTATAATACAATGCTTTTAAATCTCCAAGTGTCAGGGGAAAAGAGCTTTTCTTGGTTTAATGAAGCTTAGAAATCTTCCCACAGAAAGCACAGCATCTGCTTGTTAGAATCCACCTAATCCCCGTCTAATCCCCAATTTCATCCATCTAAGTATCACTCCTGGAAATTTCTCAGTGAAATCAAATGAAGCTAAGGAAAGTGAAGAAAGTACTCAAGATGATTAAGGATGGTAGAATACAGCCTACAAGCAGAACTAAATGCACCAGAGACACAATACCATTTGAAAAGGAGGCATTAAAAATAAAAACATGATTACAAAATCTTCCGAGAAGGTAAGCAGCATTTAGACTGATGCACTTACTTTTCTCCAAAGGTGCCCAAAACCAAACCAATATCAATTATCAACTACCAAACCAACTTCAACTATCCCTCAGAGCCCCAAACGTTGAATCTTTAACAGGAGTGGGGCCACATCCTTGGATGTAGGCACAGTGAACAGCAATTATTAACTATAGTTGTACAACGATAAAAAGGAACAGTTACAACTTATCTAAAAAACACAAACATGAAAAAGTCAATAGAGCCAGTAATTAGTCCTCAATTATCACTGTCCTCTTAAAAGAGAAGATTAGGAAATGACTCCTCCTAGTCTTTATGGGTATGTGGGAAGGTTCCACACTCTAAAGGGCTTGAGTTCTGACAAACACAGTAGAGCAAAGTCCAGGGCTGGAAGACTGAAACTGAGGGAAGTCAAGCTGAAAACAAAGAGAGAAGCTTGTTTTAACAGTGAGAGCAATTATCCACTAAACCAGCTCATTAAAAGTCTTCCCCTTCATAAGAACCCAGTTAGTTGTAGGGTTTCCTAAAACATGAGCTTAAAACCAACCACAGGAAGCAGGTTTGGGGTGGGAATGCCTGGCAGAAACACCAAAGGCTGGTGTCGTGGAGAGCACAAGACAAAGTGACCACCACGGTGCCTCGGAGGCACCAAAATTTAAGCATTTTGGACTTCAGCAAAGTAATGCCTGGATTTCACCAGAGAAGGCTTTGAAGTTTTGCAGATCCATGCAGACTTGGCGGTGACTGTGCCATCCCTGCATTCCCAGCAACTCGTGCTGCCAAAAATAAGATGCAAAAGTGAGCTGTGAGCCCCCAGCAGATACTCCCTGTGAGCCTGCTGATGAGAGACTGCTTATTGCCTGGCTGTTTACTGCTGATTTCCTTGTCAGACCATGGTGTGCGTTTTTCATGGAATAACCAGCAGCACTAATTGTAAAAGCCTCAAGTTTCCTCCATGCTAGACAAAGGCACAGTCTGAATAATTTCTGGAGCATTATTTAAGTCACAGAGCAAGACAGTCAAGGATTGAAATGCAAACAAGCAAGAAAAGCATCAAAGAGCAAATATAAATATATATATATACACACAGGCACACACACATATTCCCGCTAATAGTAACAGCAAAAATCCCAGCTGAATATTTTAATTCTCATTAATTATTATTAAAACAACAAAGCCAGATAATATCTTTCAGCAAAAGGACTTAGCACAGTAAATTAGACCTGCTGCCTTCTATCTGCCAAGCTGCTTCACTAATTAACTCAGACCACAAAATTAGTCATTTACTGGATCATTACTTTTCATTTTTAGTGCAGCAGATTGCCACTTTCCAAATTAAAATTATATGCCAAGCAGTTCCCAAACTACTGAAATCAAATTTGCGGACAAAAATTTTTATCCAAGACATCCAGAATTTCTACTTTGCATTGCAACATAAAGCAAATTTACTAAGAAAATAAAAAGGATAAAATAAACAAAATAAGTAGCTGCGGCTGGCTATATATGCACGGGTTTTGTGAGGGTTTTTTTGGTTGGTTGGGGTTTTTTTCTGGAAGTTTCTATATTTCAAGCTTTCATTCTGATATGTAAAAAACACATCTCAAAATTTTTCATCAGCCAGAAAAACTTCCTTTCCAGTCCTACTTTTTCCTGAGGTTGTCCAGAATCCCACACACCAATGTAAATATGTTTTACTCCTCACATCCAAGAAGAATTACAGTAAGCAATGACAGAAGGATCCCTCTGTAAAACCATAAGCAAACAATGCCCTGTGCTTACTTCACTGCAAGCATAAGGCTGTTAATTCACTGCTGTGAAAGGGAGAGGAGAACCTTGACAACTTACATATTTGGCAAAACTTGGGCTTGATGTAACGGATTTGTGGAATTTTGTACGGCTGGTTGCTGAAATCAGAGAAATCCAGTAAAATATGGAGCTCAAAACTGTGTTTCCCAGACAAGCCTGAAGCATTCAAAGTCATCTGAAAATCCCTTTTCCTGAGCACATGTTTCTGTGAGTGCTCCATCTTTTTCCGTATATTAAGCACTGTCATTCCTCGATGGAAAGGTGAGGAAGGTACACCCTCCAGTTAGCTGCTCTGCGATCTCATCCTTCAGCAGGGGTGAATGCTGAAATTTGACGTAACTCACCCGTGTCCTGGAAACCACATTTTGCATTTATTTGTTGGCTCATTTAAGAGAGATGAAGTGAAACCAAGGCAGGTGGTGGTAGGAAGGCTTTGCTGGGTTAGTAGCACCTGCTGAACAAGAGCTGGCTTGTGGTCGCTCGTCCGTTTTTTTATTTTAAAATTTAAACGTGAACTCCCATCTCTGCTGATATCAGCCAGAGAGTCCTTTTGCATTCAGTTTTGTCTGTTGGGCTTATCAGGAGGAAGCCTCACCAGGAAGGGATGCAGTGGCACTATTAAGATAAATGAAGTACATCAAGCAGGTTGCTCCCGTGGGACCTTTTCCCATCCTCTTCCCCTTCCTGCTCTCCCTCTCATCCCTCCTGGCTGTCCACAAACCAGCCATGTGGAACCAGAGTGAGCCCTGCCAAACCCAGCAGCAGATTTCCTGAGCTGGGCGGAAGAACAAAGGCTGCGGGCAGGACTAATACAATTAAATTAAATGGAGCAAAAGGGCACAGCAGCTTTGGCAGCTGAGCTCATTGTATGGCCTCTTCCAGCTTCTTGTTGATGAATGAGAGATTAAGGGCCTTTACTGTCCTGGGCTTTATGGTCAAAATAACTTGGGTAACTTTATCTGTGTACTCCAGCATACTATTTATAATTCCTCTGCTTTTTAATCTGTAGAGAGAGCCCCTTCCTGACTTTTGTCAGGAAGCCTTCTTGGTCTTCCCTGGGGATTTCTGCTAGCAAAGCCCCTCTCAGCTGTCAGCTAAGACCACAGCTGCCCACTATTCTTTTTGTTTTTTCAGCCTTGCCATGAAACAGAGGAATAAAGTGCATTTTCCTATCCTGCATGGGACTGATGTGTCCCAAGCTCCTGCCTTCAGGAGGATGCAAAGATTTTGTCTGCAGGGAGCAAACACTTGAACCTAGGACTGGGAGGAACTAGGCTCAAGGAGGACTAGCTTTTGCCAACATGACTAGCTGCAGCTTGTCCTGACTTAAAACTTTCAGAGAAACAGGAAAAGAACACGAGCAGAGGGACCTGGAGGCCAGGAGCCCGTAACATCAGCCTGTAACATCAGCCAAACACTGCTTAACAACCTAACAAAAGCCTCTTTTCACTTTCCTGAAGCCAAGTAAAACGTGGTGGATGCATTAAAAGCATCCTTTTAAAGAGTTTTAAAGGGTTTCAAAAAGTGGGATGGCCACTTGCCACAGGACCCACGGTGTGGCCCAGTGCAAGGCTCACTTGGTAGCCTGTGGCCATGGAGAAGGGACAAGTGGCTGGCAGCTAGGATTACCCATCTGGAAACTCCATCCTTAATGCTGGTGGGAAAGCAGAATTGATGGTGAAACCATTAATAGTAATGTACTGGTAAACAGATTGACCTCCAAAAATTCCTAGGATCCAAAGCCAGCTGGAGGAGGCTTGCATTTCTTCCCACCTAACACTTAACCAGCTCCTGTATTTACTGGCAGGTAAATCCTGACCCTCACCACACCTCCCCCAAGGGCAGCACAGTGAGGAGCTACTCCAGGTTCCTTTGCAACCTGCTCCCATCAGGGTCAATTAGTATGAGCCAAATGAATGCAATCAGAGTCCCATTTCTGAATCAAGACACGACAGTAACACAGCAAGGGCTCACAGAGGCTCTCCAACTCCTGTCACCTGCCCCTAAGTCAGAGGTGGCACACACGTGAAGCATCCAAAAAACCTGGCAAACTTTACACCAACTGCAGCCCTTGGAAAGCAGCGCCTGGCCAAACAAGTACGTGTGGGTGTATCTAGGTACATCCATATGTACAAATGCATGTGCAGAGCATTTCACAGTAGCTCTGAAGCAATGCTTTCAGCAAAACTTCCATGAGAAACTCAATCGCACAAAGGCATGTGCAGCATGCGGGCATCAGGCAGTGGACCAGGAGCAGGAGAGAGGCCACGGTCCAGGCTTTTGCAGGCATATTTCCAGGCGTATTTTCAGCTCACAGACAGGGAGCCTGAGCAGAATCCCAGCTGGTACCTGACAGCCACGACCCTCAGGCAATGCCAAGCAGGGACTGGGCACAGGAACCTCCTGCTTCACCAAAGGCAGCTACAACAAACCAACAGGGGCCACAGTTTTGGGCTCCAGCCCAAATTCCAGTCCTTGCTCGGCTGCAATTCCCATCTTTGATTTCCTGCCTGAAAAGCCTGGGACAGACCACGGAGGGCAGGTACCTAGGGGCTGCTGCCAGCCAGGAGGCTGCACTCAGGCTGCGTGTGCCACGAGATGGTATCAGTGGCTTTCCCCATTAGCATTCCAGCCACAGAGCCCTGCTCCGCAAAGCCCAGGAGAAGAACGCACGTGTGTAATTGCACAATAAAACGTTGCGTCAATACAGCGATTCTTTCGAGGAGGAAGCAGCTCCCAGTGATTCCCCGAGGATTAAAGGATCAATGTGCATTTCGGCGGTGAATGGGATTGTGTTTGTTTTCTTTCTCTTTTTCTTAATAAAGTCAAAGTTGAACACGGAGACAGCACAGATTGTTTTTTAGTGACTCACTCCTACTTCAAAACTGCACTGCATAAAGCCAGCATTCACAGCCGGCCCAGATTCCTTAAACAGCTCTGAGAGGACTCTCAAAATATTTCTTTGATTGTAGTTTGGCCACACGATCCTCTCATACCCTTAGAGGGGCAGCTTTAGGTGAAAAAAAGCTGGTGAGTTACAAAGAAAAGCAAAGCAAAAAACTGAGGCGAAAAAAAGAAAGTTCAGGTGAAATCATGACACTGAACCATGGGCTCTGCTAACCAGCTTTAGATCTGTCAGAAAGTGAGCACTGACCACTGTGTTCCTGATAACTTAGTGGTACATAAACTTACTGCATAACTTATTGTAAATTAGTGATGGTTTTGTTCAAGGAACTCTGCTTTACTGCCTTGCTGAATGCATTTCTTCTCTGACCTATTGTGGTCGGGTCTATATTGTTGAGATTCTGCCTAAATACAAAAAAAAGAAACCAAAACTAAAAACCAACTAAAAAAAAAAAAACAAAACAAACCAAAAACCAAAAACCCAAGCACAAAATTTCACCAAGCCTTCTTAAAAAAACAAACCCACAAAAGCCTCAGCCAAAAAAAGACTTATTGAGCCTACAAAATTTTCCCACATTTCCTAGGATGTTCATGCCAATGTACAGAGCTAGTCCGGCTTCCACAGCCCAGGGCAAGAAACAGCACAATAACCCACATAAACTCAGACAACCCAATGCTCAGTAGACTTCAAGGCAGCACTACCGGAGAAGGACCACCCATCACATTATCCATGCCTTTGAGAGGAAAACAAAACACCCCCAAGTCTTCCTTTCTGCAGTTCCTACTCCTGTCCTCACGGAGACAAACATCACACAAAGACATAAATAAGCGTGTTGCCCCTGTCTCTTGACACAGAACACAAAACTCGAGTCAATAGCCTGCCCCTGCCATGCATCATCAGGAAAAGGGGGGAGTTCACCACCCTGATGCAGCTGGAAACCATGACCAGGGTGTCCTTTTTGCCACATATGCTTTAGATGAGGAGCAGCAAGAAGTTGGCAGCTGCTGCTGCTTTGGGCAGAGCAGGAGGCTTTTTCACTATGGTGAGCTTGACATCATTGCAGGCTGTCCAAGGAGGGAGTTGGAATTCACATCCACACCCTGCAGAGAGCCCCTCACAGGGTGAGAATGAGTCACCCGCAGACAAGTGCTCATTCAACTGCTTGTTTCTAGTGGCAGCCACATCTGGAAAATTTGTGTGGTGCGGAAGGAAAAAACTATGAAGAGGGGTATGGGCAGCCTCCATGACCTGTTTCCATCAGAACCGGGCGAGGGAGGGATGCTGAAGATTGGCACTGGTGCTTCAGCAGGGCAAAGAGCCAGGAGTAAAACCACAGGGGCACATCAGAGCTGCCGTATGCTGGGGACATCAGACATGGGGCAGGGACAGGACTTCACAGCCATCCCCAGCCACTGGAGCCACCTGTGGATTAACTTCCCTTAAGGGACATTCACTCCTGCCTGTGTCACTGGCCCAGCACAAGGAGGGGCTGCAGGTGGGGCTTGATACTCAGCCTTGAAAAAGAAACACTAGGGCAATGCAGGGCACTGAATAAAAAGAGCTGGGCTTCTTCCGTGGGGAAAATCCTCCTTTGGCAGGGCTCCCCAGGCAAAGAGTGCTCTGTGTGAACGGATAAGGCTGGCGGTCCAGCAGGGGCTCTGCAGCAACCGAGTGATCGATCCCCGCCGAGCGCCTGCTGCAGAGAAAATCCCAGCAATGGGAAGCAGCTGGAAGGAGCCAGCCCCTGGCCGTGCCAGGCTGTCGTGCTGCCCGTTCCCCTGCGGAACTCGGCTAATTGCCGGAAGAGGGATATCAGTTACGCTTCAATAAGATGTGGGCGGATCTGCACGCTTTGCCCATAATCTGCCGCTAATTTCGAGTATCATTTAGTCTCGTGTGCTTTTTTTTCCCTGGTAAAACACCCTATTTCCAAACACTGCGCTTTCCAAATTCAAAGCTTCACTTGTATGCGTGATTATTGCTTTTCCCTGTTGCACAGCATAGACAGTCCCACTGGCATCTTGGTTCACTGAACACCTGCACATTCACATGAATTTACAACAAATGTGGGAATAAGCTGCATTTCCCAAAAGATTTTAGCCAGCTTAGGCATTGCTTGCCTCACACTTACATAAAGCATCACCCTGTATGCCTAGAAATGGAGAAGTCTAGACAAGGGGCTTGCAACACCTGGCTTTGATCCCGGCAGGGCTAATATTGGATGAGCTGGGACAGGTCAAGATAGGCATCAGAAGGTAGGTGCTGGTGGTCAGTGCTCACATCAGAGGCACTCCACGGTGAGGCTGGGACATGTGCTCTTCAACCTATCTGTGAACGATCCGGCACAGCAGTGAAGTAAGAAAATTTCCTGAGAATACACAAGAGTATTGGGGAAAAGAACAGCCAGTGGGGAATTGCATACGGCCCTCACAGGGCTGAGGGATTGGGCAATAACACGGCAGCTGAAAGTCAACACAGATTAGATTTAAAGTTAGATTAGAGGCTTGCAGGCTAAACAAGCCTTAAATTCACACATGAAATTATGCTTTCTGAACTGCTTATTTCTGGAGCAGGCAGTTAGGAAGTAACTGACGTGGTCATTTCCACCACAAAAACCAAGAAGCACCAACCGAAACTGTCAGAGGCTGGTTCAAAAGAAAGAGAAAGGCCTAATTCTTCTTGCAACATGTAGATGGTCAGTGGAGTTTGTTGCTACTGTTGTTGTGGAAGCAAAAGGTTTGGACAGGTACAAGGAGAGATTAGATAAGCACTTAGAAGAATGATGCACTGTGGGTTACTAAAGCGTCACGAATCATATTCATTCATGTCAGGAAATCCCCTGAGCTGAAAATAGTTGGAGGCTGGAAAAGTAATCAGAGTATTATGCAAGTTTGTCTGACTCTTGCTCTTTGCTAGGATTCTTACTACGATTTTTGTCAGAGAAAGGATGAGGATACCAGATCACATTGAGACGCAGATGCAATTTCCTTCTCTACACTGGGAATCAAAACTGTGTCTCCCACCACACCACAAGCCAGATAGGCACATCTTTGCTCATTCCCTGGAAAATGCTGCTTTTTTTCCTGCAACCCTAGAACATTCCAGAGAATAAGAATAACCAAAACTCTCACTTAGTGTTTGGGAGGACATGCAGTTGGGAACATTTCAGTCCAAGAAATGTTCATGTACCTTATCAAGTGACTGTTTAATATAACACAAAGGCGCAGTCTCCCATCTCTTAACCTTTTTCTTGGATACTCCAAAGAAAGTAATACAAAGGACTCTTACAAACTAATAGTTTTTTGGGGTTCTCCCCACCTTCTCCTTCATGTCAGAGCTTTGTTCCCTAACAGGTAGCAAAGCCTTTAAGTATTTTTTAAAAATTACTTAATTAAGCAACAAAAACTACTCTTCCAAGCTCAGAATGTGGTAAATTATTAAAATGCTCCGTTTGGGTGTGTCGCTGGGTAAGGACTCCCACACACAGGCTGGTTGAAGGTGAGCTTGCTAGACTACTCAGTGACTCACCACCAAACACATCGTTAATTATATGTTACAGCATGTCTGACTTCATAGAGTGCTGTAGGTGGTGTGAAATAATCTTTGAATGAGTTCAAGCTTTTTCCAGCTTTTATGAGGTTACAGTGCTTCAGACTCCAAAAGACTCAGCTAGGCAGGAAACTGTTGAGGATTTGCTATAGTAACCTGAGCTGCACTCCCAGCACGTCAAGTCTCGACTCACAGCAGTGGCTTTGGAAGATCTGCAAGCTTGGCATCGGTTGGAGTTGTTACCTCTCACCCATCATGATGCACTCACTCACTCACTCGAAGCTGGCTCAAAGCAGTGTGTGGGCAGAGCCGAATTTTGCTGCCCAAGGATGAGGGGTGGGGTCCGGGTAGTTCCTGCGAGGGGAAGGGGTAGGATTTGGCTGGCAAAGAAAGCATGAAGAGAGTTCTGGCAAGCCACTGCCTTTTCTGCTGGCACTAAGCAGCCAGGCAGTGACTGCTGCTTCCAAGAGGACCTCTCCCACCGTCCAAAAGCAGACACAGACACCAGATGCTCCGGCTTTCTGCAGAGACTGTGCCTCCTCGACCCTCTGGCAAGTAGACAACAGGACTGTGGGCAGATAGTCTGATGCTACAGGTAACAACCTATTCTGCCAAACTTGGAGGCGTCCCAGCATCAGCCCACCAAGGGACTCTAGCTTCTCCCTCTGTCAGGCCCTTTTGCAGGCAGGGCTCTGGTAATGCTACTGCAGTGATCCCTGAGAGTGACCCTTGTGTCACACAAAAGCAAGGACCCCCTCACACCCCACACCCACAGGCTTCGAGGTATATAAATGGAGAAGACATCGACTAGCCAAGTCTGACACTTAAAATTCATCTCTTACCAGGACTGTGTTCACGTGAATGACATTTTAAAGCTACGTAATCCCTGGCAAAACAAGTTAATTCTTTACCTTGAGGTAAGTAGCTGTAAATGCAGCATCCTACCAGAGGTATGGCACAGACTGATCTCGCCTTGGAACAAGTAGTGGCAGCCAACACCTCCTTCCTCAAGGTGTGAAAAACCTTGCCATGCTTCATCAAGGGCTCCAGCATCTTTTGTCTAGTAAGACCTTTTAATGAAATAGGACACATTAGGACTAATTTTGTATGGGAAGCAGTGTTGAAACCCTAATACCCAAAAGTCACAAATAAGGCATTTCAAGGGTCAGGTGGGAGACTTTCCAGTATCCCACTGCAACCTCTCTGGTTGCACAACAGGCCCCTTGAAACCAATCCTTTCTCCAGCAAAGACAGAGCCTGAGGGCTGTGGGGCAGCTGACTTGATTTCACGAAGAGTTTGACCCCAGAAGGAGGCATCTGCATGAGATGAGTGAGTCACTCCATTTCAATAGTGGGCGAAACCATTAATTGAAGGTGCACAGTTTGCTTGTTTGGGCAGGCTTCATATGCCCTAACCAGGAGTGGTCTCACTGCTGCTGTATTTACTGAACTCCTCCAATTAAGTACTTTGTTTCTCTCATCCATAATGACAATGGTTTCTGCATGTTAAATATATTCAGAAAGGAGGTTGCTCTGTGTTTCGCATTTGCAAATAGGAGTAGCTTTCTCCTCTACCCAGTTGGTAGGAGAAACACTAGCCAAGGAATGTCTAAGAAACTTCTCACTGAGTGATGTATTTTCAACTACTTTGTTTAGCATAGTAGTAAATTATTTGGGTTAAAAAGCACATTCAGTATTAACTAAAGTTGCTTGCACATTTTGGAGCAATGAATTGAACGCAAATTTAACGCGTTTCATACCAGTCAAATGTAATTGCAGGGTCTTCTGTGCATCCTGGGTATTTCGGTGGATTCCAGCATTGCCACCACCCTGAACAAGAACCTGCTTTAACTGCAGAGCTGCTGCAGCAGTTGCATCTCGAGCTCTGCCTGACACACCTTTGCTCTCGGCTGGAGGAGCTCCCCTTAGGGAGAGAAAGCGCTCGGTTCTTTCTTCACACCACGTTTCATTTTGGCCCCACTACAGAGACCACCTACAGGGATGCCAGTTAGCATCAGCTGCGTTATGCTGAACTGGTGTTTGTGGGAGCACCCAGTGGGAACCACATCTTAGGCAGCCTCACGGGCAGCTCTCCACCCAGCCACTCGCTTATGGCACAAGCCCGCCCCGCTCACCGCCAAACGGCAGCAGCAGCAAGCTACCTGATGGACTTGTATGGAAAACTGTGAGCAGAGTGTTTACTGTATTTTTAGTTGCATTTAATTGCAAATTAGCAGTTGGAAATAAGGAGGGGTGAGCAAGGTGTGAGCCGCCAGCTGTCTGCAGAGGAGTTTGGAAACCTCCGATTATCCATGCCCCCTGTGGGGCGAAATGCCGGCCCGCTGCACACTTGGGGTTTGCTGTGGCTGGAAGATTTACATTTCAAGCCATCTGGTGGTGCAAGAGCCAGAGGCCACACACTTCTTTGGCAGGACATCCTAGGAAACACCTGTATTTCAGGTGCTGTGAAGGCAGCAAGGGGCCACGTTATTTAGCGGCCGGCAGTAACGATAATTTCAGACTGGTGTTTGTGGTATCCTGGAGCCTTGCAGAAGCTGGCTGCTTTCAGCGCACCAAAGGGGTCCACTTAAACAGACAAACTTACTGATGAGGAAATTATTTACCTTGAGATTGTTGGCTTTTTTCTTTTCAGTGCACAGGGGAAAATATTACGTTTTCATTTCACACCAATTCTATTTTCAGCAGGGCAAAACCATGCAAACAAGGACTTCAGGGTGCTGCCAAGCCTGTTGGACATACATCTGTACAGCAGCAGGGAAATAATGGGGTGTCCAAAGTACAAAAATCCCCAGACCGGGGTCTACATCAGTCCTTGTAAGTGTCTTGTTATAATGTTTTCCTTTTTTACCTACTGAAACAGACCTAATGCAGTGACAGCTGAAAAGCCTCACACTTTAAATCTAACAATTTATCTTCATAACATCCCTTTGGGTAGCAGTGGTGCAAACCCCCTGGAAGTACACACAGAGAAATGAAGCACAGAAAGTGCCCTAGTAAGATCCCATAAAGACCATGGCGGAAATGCCTTAAAAATCAGATGTCTCACATGTAAGTTTAGTGCTTAGACTAGAGTACCACAATTTTCCTTTCCTCTTTCTTTTCCCTGGATCCCCCAAAAGCCATTTTCTGCCCCAGCCATAACAGTGATGCAATGGGAACCCACAGCTTGCTGTGTCTTGCAGCACCCTGACAACACAACAGCAGCACCTACATATTACAACACCGCTGATGAGAGATGCACACACACGTAGATTTCGGAAATGTGTGACATCCCTATTACTGTTTCAAGAATTCCTCCCCAGGAGCCTTGACATTGCACACTGGTGTCAGCTGGCCCAGCTCCACAAGAACCAGCTGCCCTAGGAGCAGCCTTCGCCCCGGGGACACATCCTAGAGCCCTGACTCAATTTAAGCACGAATTTGAGTCAGTGGAAACTTGTCTGAGGACGGACTGAGTAAAAACCACAGGGTAAGAGTCAAACAAGCAATGGGGATCCTGAGGAATTAGTAAGAAAAGCTGCAATCCCGGCTGCAGCAGGGGGTATCATGGAAAAGGGGCCGGAAAAGATCAACTGCAGGCATCATGGAAAAGGTGAAAGTCAGAAAAGCTGAAAATGGTTTAAGATCAGGCCCAGTATCAGCAATGTAAGTGCGATGGCTGCTGATGCCCATCAAAATGGCATCACCCAATACAAAGAGCTCAGCCAGAGAACAGGGAAAGGGATTAGCAGCAGGAAAGGACCTGAAATTCACTGCTCTTCAGTAAATCATAAGATAGCAGCAGTAGAGTAAAAGTGGTAAGTTTGGTACCCACATATTTACCTTTAATCCCTGCTTCAGATCAATTCTAGTAGTGGCCTCTGACAAAGGCAATTTTTAAAAATTAAATTACACAAACTAAGCACAACTTATTGTATTTACAGACAGCCAACAAACCCTGTATTTCAACTACACTAATACTATGACTTCCTAAAAGCAAAGCACCATGGAATTTGAAGGCTCTAGGGATGTTCTTTGTGGGTTGCTTTAAGTCTGGTTAATATATGCCTTTAATTTCTTCCCCAGACCTACTTCTTGTAAAATCAAAACATAACCAGAAGAGAAGAGAGTATTCAAAGATCACTAAACATGTGGAAAAAATTATCCCAGAGGGAATATGAAAGCCATCTGCCCGAGACTCCCCCTGTACTCATCCCACAGATGTGAACAGTGAGAGGTGGATGCTCTGGTGGCAGACACAAAGTGGCAAACCCCCGTCGTGTTGGCATCAAAAGAAACCGCACATCCATCCGGCCAGAGAGCTGGTTCTGCTAGGAGCAAATTAGCCCCGAGGCTAGCCAAGACTTTATCGGCTGGAAAGTCCCAGTCATGAGTGCTAGCTGCAAGCAGGAAAGGAAAAAAAAAAAAAGAAACAGGGCAGGACAAGCCTGAACATGTTCAGTTTGTCCTTCCTACGTTACAATTATATCCTCATTCCTCAGAGCAAAAGGCAGTTCAAAGACACAATAAATCTCTTTCTAGTCTTACGCTTCTCAGGAACGTCATGGAAACGGAACTGAAGTGGTTCCCAGAGATAAGGTGACAAAATAAAATTAAACCCTTCCCTACAGCGACACTTTGGTAAAATATCAGCAGAGGAATAGAGGCACCGTTCAGACATAGTTATGGCATTCATCTGAGGAAACAGGACTGACCTTAGAGGTTTCAAACTGATCGATTTAATGTACTTCTCCTCACACCCTGCAGCTGTTCCTTTCTTTGCATTGCCTCTGAGGCTCATACTAACTTCATTTCATGGGCTGGATTTTATTGTCAGGGAATGTGATTCCCTTTTGGGGTACATCTTAATAAATGCTTCCATTTAGGTCCCAAGAAATTTGGGCTAAAGCACTGTAGAGCAAGGATGGCTTTAGAGCAGGCAAAGCCTGAGTGACCAGTTAAAGCACCCACCAAACAGGAGATTTTCAAAGCTTTTTCTTTCATCCCTTCAGGCCAGTGGAGGGGACAAAGAAAAGAAAGAGAGCTAAAAGACAAGGCAGGAAGCACACTCAAGATGGACCTAGGAGGTCTCCAAGGATGTTCCCACCCTGTGCTGTGTACCTCGCAAACCAAACGAAGCAAAACCAAAGGCACAAGGTATAACAATGCCACAGGGAGCAATTAAGTGGCAAGGAGAAAATAACTGGATCTTCAACTAAAAACGTGCATTAAACAGCCCTAGACAGCAAAACATTTGATAGCTGCAAACATAGACATGGATGGAACAGACAGAAACAAAAGGCTCCATCACCTAGTACCAAACCACACAGAAACTATCAAGCACTTGTGCTGAAAGGGTATGATTAAGTGAAATAACAGTGGCTTTAAACATATTTTTTAAATCTACTTCACACCAAGACTTTGACAGAGTATGGAAATCACCCTGCCCATCATCCCAGCTCTGGGCTCTCATTGCTGACATACATTCGTACTACTGTTACAAACTTCAACCCTGCACAGGACAGACACCTTTTCCCACCATAACTGGGCTGCATGAGACTTTAATTACCTCATTGAAAAGCCATAAATATTTCGGACTGAGTCAGTTAGGGTACACTGGATTTTTTCCTGCCTTTCACTGCGTCAGGGAATTTCTTTCCACCCTACAGCCCTTAGGAAAGGGGCACAGGGCTGAAGGAGTCAGTGGTCATGAATAATCAGGGAGGAACTTCTCCAGAACAGGGCACCAATGTGAAAAAGTCTTTCTTCTGGGGCGACATTTACATGACCGAGGGATGACATAATAATTCCACAAACAAAAAAGGCTTTATACCCGCATGGTGGCTTTCGAAATCTCTCTGCACTGACTTAGCCCTTCCCTTCTGTACAGTAGCATCACATTTTGAGGGCAGGAATTTAAGCTCCATCTCTGCAGCCATGGCTTTATCTCATTCTTTCTGGCTAACGCAATCCTACAACTCGCATTAGCAACGCCATTTTATGGGGCACAGCATTTCATCAGAGGACTGAAGGGATTTATTTCTGCTCTGGTATGAGCGCATAAGAGGCAGGCAGAGCCCAGGATGAGAGACCTGTTTGGGTAAGAGAAACATCAACATACAGGTGGAGGTGAGGCCAGTGCCTGGACACCAGCTTGCAGTGATGGAGCAGAAAGAAGAGGCAGAAACGGTATTGCTAGAGAGTGAAAAAGAAGCAGCATGCCAACTGGGACCATGCCCCTGCCCTACACCCCCCCCAAAAAAAATAAAAGAAAACAACAAGCCCCGTTAGACACTTGGGAGTTGCTGAAAGAGCTACACTGAAAAGGAGGTGCTGAAGTGCCGCCAGAGGAGCTGCGTGCCAGGGCACATCCTTGTGAAGGCACTGTGTGCGCCGCCAGGGCACCAAACTGGTGCTGGAAACCCAGCCAGGGTGTAAACACATGGTGCAGATGATCAGACTGAAGCAGAGCTATTGTTCCACTGCCAGCACGGGCTGTTTGCCAGATATGGACCTCTGCTGAGAGATAACCGAAACACAATTGAAATTCTGGACAAAAGCCTCTGTTTTGGAGGTAACTTGTTTTTAAGGAGAGGGCTGAGCAGTGATCTAAGGGGTAAGGATCAGATAGTTCAGACACTCCCCCCAAAAAGTGTCTGGGGACTTTCAGAGCGGTGAAGCAGGCGCTACAGGAAGGATGGATGCTGGACCAAGCCCAGCCTCCCAAGCCTAAGGGGATTCGCTCCCGCCGCCGGGAGCGGGGAAGCCGTTTCTCACCAGTATAGGAAGTCGAGCGCTTGGCAACAAGGGAGGCCGCTCTCCCACAACTCCGGTTACGCAAACAGCTGCCTTCTGCTGGGTTTCAACATGCTTCGCTGCTCCAAAAATAATTTCCTGCTTGATTTGATACCATTAGCAGGAGCACGGAGCGCAGCATGAGCCATTGTGCCGCTGCACGCTGGCTGCAGGTAGCCAGTGGGTTCCAGCAAAAGCCCCGATCCCTGTTTTTGGCACAGGGGCCTGATTGCGCAGGAGGGAAGGTAGGCAGTGTGATAGCATAAGCCTTCTCTTCCTCTGTGAGGGGTTTTGACGCAAGCCTGGACAAAAGTACCTGTCACCTTCGTCCTTTCAGGCCCCTTTTCCAGAGCTGACATTTCCCAGCCCCTACAGCTTGTAACACTCATGGCACGTAACCAACACTCAGCAGCCAAGCAGGGATCAACGCCAACATAAAGTTCAACGACAAAGTCACTGCTTGCTGGGTGATTAGGAGCTGTGCTGCTCCTGGGCAGAGATGCTGGAGTTCTCCCTCAGCACAGGCAGCAAAAAGCTGCTATCACGCCTTCTTGCATTCCCCAGTGGATGACTTTGTGTCCGCTTCGGAGGTTGTTGGAGTAATACCAGTCCAGCCCAGTGCTTTGGGAACAGCAGCACTTTCCGTTCCTAGCTGGACTGGAATTTGGATATCAAATTTTGCCCTAAGGCACATCTGATTTCCTGTTCCCTATTCCCAGCGCATTGATCTGCATGCCCCTTCCCAAGGGCCTGCCTTGGGGGGACTCCTCCAGAAGCCTTCACCAGATTTGGAAACCTCGAATAGCGCAGAGAGTTAAAGATTCCAAGGCCCAGGACAGCAGCACCGCACTCCATGACCCGTGCCACACCAGCAGCACAGCACACCAACCTCCCCAGCTCGTGGCCTCGCACAGTGGGGAGCCGGCACCTTCCAGGTGAAATGCAAGTCAAGCTCAGCAAAGAGATGAAGCAGCAAAGTAAAACTCAATGTCACCCATTGAAATGGCAGCTGCAAAGCAGGATTCAGAGGCGGAGAGCACAGCCACAAAAATCAGCATATTTTAAGGCAATCCTCTTATACTTTGAAAGCAAAATTGTGCAATGACACATGTTTATGCTTATACCTTTTAAACCCAAAGAGACCATGAGGGACGATTCCATCTGCTCTGCACCACACAAGTCTTACCAACCTTGTTTTCCACAGTCATCCTTTGAGCCACACAATGGCTTATGAAAGATGTCCCTTGGTCATGACTAGAAGAGTAAAATGGGTGATGAACACACCACTGATTTTGGGGAGCTTCAATAAAAACTAACCTTGGAAGGTAAAGCCACAAAAAGAGAGGAAGGGTCCCCTCAGCCATCCTGCACAGGACGTAACTGCAGGATGACACTCCAGCTTTCACACACAAGACAAAATATGCATCTGAGCTGACCCAAATGCCAGGTGGGGCCTCTCCTGTCACTGCCACAGTAAAAGAGAATAACCCCCACAAAGAAGGTGACTCCTCAGCTGCTAGAGGACCTGAGCTGGGTGGCAGGACAGGACTGGTGAGAAGAGTGTACGAGCTGGTTTCTGTGCTCAACTGACCCATGTCTGCAGCAGCAGCTGCTGCTCCCACAGCCTGGGGGAGCGCAGATAAGCAGCAGTTCAGCTTTTCCAGACATAGCACAATTCCTGTTTACAGCCTCTGGGCTTGTCTTTTCAAAAGAACGAGCTAGGTGTCTATTCTTGCAGGAAACCAGGTGTGTAAACAGTTCAATTAATATACCCAGCAAACTGTGCTCTAGCACAGCAAAGAGGGCTAGTGGAGACAAGCCAAGAGCACAGGAGCCAAGGAAGGAAAATACTTTTAAAGAATACGCCTAATTAGAGATGGGCCTGGGCCAAAAGTTCATATTTGAACACCTGGAATAGCCCAGGGGAGCAGAACGGTAACCTGAACCCAGATCCACATTTTATAACTCTCTCCTCTCTCAAATGAAGTAAAAGCCAGCCCCAAACCCAACCCACAGTCTGAGCTACAGGTTTCCAAAAGCCAGAGTCTGGAGATCCGGGTTTCTCCTTTCAGCCTGGTTTTGGCCGAGTCATTGTGCCCAGCTGCTGGTGCCCTCTGTTCCTCTCACCCCACACCACCCAGTGCCCTGCTGTGGGCCCACTCTGCTCCACCCAAGAGCTGGCTGTTGTTCCCTGGCATCCCCATTTGCTCCAGCAGCCATGGCATCCTCAGCACTGTGACCAAGCCCAGCTTGTCCCTGCACTCCCTTCTCCCTGCCATCACAGGCAACAGCTCCTGGTCAAAGCAAGAAGCCTGCCCTAACTCAAAGCCAAGTGGCTCCAGTCACGCCTGTGAGACAAATACTGGCAGCAACCCCCAGTTTTGTGCCAAATCCCCAGATTTAGGGCTTGTTTTGAAGGGTACAGCCTCCATGGCAGGGAAAGTCCCCCCCACGCCCTTTACGAATGCTTGCAGAAGAAGCAGACTCCATTTCCTCCCCTACAGCTCAGTTCTCAAAAACAGAAAACTAAACTTCTCCCACACCTTATCAACTCTTTTGACTGCAGATTTTCTTTATAGCAGAATCACATTTGACAAAGAAAGGTCAGCCTGATCCCCATAAAATCACCCTGTCACAGGCACGTCACGCATTTCAGACAGCTTGCAAGGCTGACTAAACATTTACTTTTGGATGGCTCATTTCCAAAGTCCAGAAATAGATCCCAATCCTCAGTAAAAGGGTGCCTGAATGTGCCATCAGATGGCTTCACTGCCCTGTCACAGCGTGCCATTCGCATTCCTGCGCTTTCCCCCTCACTGGGTGCCACCACTGAGCTCCCTGCACATCCCCCTGTAGAGAGGTGAGGCCTTATCTCCCAGCTGGATTATTCTTGGTAGGTATTTGTCACTCATTTTTCCATCATCTGACCTGGGCTCCTGTTAGGCTGAAGTAAGTGACTAATGCACAGGGCTCTGGATTGCTTTCCCAGTGGGCACCCAGCCTCTCGCCAGCACAGCTGGAGAAGAACAAATGGCATTTGCTCACAGTGGATGCTGCAATGTTCAAGGAAGAGTTTGTGTTTTGAAAATCCTTGAAACAATTCAGCTCTGCTGCTATTCAGAGCAGTTTTGCACCTTGGATGTATTCCTGTAGCTATTGCAAATTCTTCCCTGCCACAGCTGAACCTTCGTCTCCAAGAAATAAAACAATTTTAAAAAATACTAATCTGACTTAGTACAAAACTACAGGAAAAAAATTATATAATCCTTCAAGGGCCAAGAGACTCTGTCTGCAAAGTTCTTGCCACACAGCACCCAGGCAAAATCAAAATGATGCAACTCTTGGTAGGGTGTATAGATTACGATCAGGCAATTACACATGCCAGACCGTGTAATCACATGCAATGAGAACACACGTGGGTGTAGTGCGAGGTGTGAGCCTGGTGTCACCAACCACAGGCTCCTCCTGTTACCCAAAAGGAGTCACTCAACAAATGCTTTAAAAATGTCTTTTCTAAACATCAGTAGGTCCGTGTAGAAGAAGGCCTCTTTCCGTCATGAAAAGTAATTCCTGAAAGACTGGGAAACCACCAGGACTGCACTGGAAAACATTAGCCAGAAGAATTGGTCTATCATCTGTCTCGTATCCCACTGTGTCGGGACAGTTGGAAAGGGGAGGGGAAAAAAACCCCATCACACACAATACAGAATCTGTTATACAGCTTTATATCAGAAAAGAGCCTCTCCAAGCTTCTGTAGGAAGTAAGTTTAAACATCTGACGCATGAACATCCTCAGCTTTAATAACCATTACTGCCTTTCATCTCCCCTTTTTTTAAAGTCTCAGAACAGCATTTAAGACTCTGGCCTCCTGTAAGCATTGCTCAGATGCTCCCCAGATGGCTTTTCCAAGGGGATTTCTAATTATTCAGGGTCTTTTAAAGAAACATCCTGCAGGAATCTTTTAGGTTTCTGGGGCTTTCCTTCCTTCCTCTACAAATTTCTTTACCCGGAGCTTGATTTAAAACCAAACTCAAAGGAAACACTTACAATGACTTCAATATGTCTCAGATCACATACCCTGGGGTAAAAGAGAATTGAACCAAATCCCATAAAAATAAAAATGGTGAAGATTTCAAAGGGATTCACAGTGAAGTTTTGCAAAGAATAATTAGACCAAAAGTTTTAGCTGAGAATATAATGAAATAAAGGAACATTTAGTGAGACTGAGAAAGTTAATACTGCATATAGACCACAATGGATTGGATATACAATCCCCTCTCCTCAAAGAAAAATAAATTAAAATCGAAACAACGGTTGCTATAATAGCAGCTAAACAAGGAAACCTCTGATTCTCAAGAACTCACAGTTTTCAGATCCTGAACTACCTTAAATGGATCAGACTTCTAAAAGTGCAAAATTCCTATCTGCTGAAAATCCACATTAGACATCCCCAAGTGGGAGACAAAGAAAATCACAGTCATATCTGGAAAGGCTGGCAACTGCTTCTGCATAAGAGGCCAGCTGGAGAGCAGAGCTGAGCCCCTTACATGATGATAAAGCCAAGCAAGTAATTCTAATGAACATATAAGGCCTTTGTCTCTCTCAGGCCATCCAAACCATCTCCCAGGCAACAGTTAATAACAAGACATGCTACTCTTCCAAGTCTGCTGCTCCATATTCCCTAGGTGGGATACGACCCCATAGGACATGTTGTCCTGCCTCCTGCAAATGCAGACTGGGCAAACTGGGAGTGTTTCGGTGTGTGCTGTGGCACAGACACACTGCTGGCTCCACACACAGTGCTAGGCCCTGTGCACTGATGGACTCTCACCATGGTGTCTGGCCCCTCAGATCCCACCACGAGCATTGCCCTCCTCTTGGATCAGCATCTCTGCCTGCCAGCAGTGCTTACGGCAATTTCCTGCGCTGCTTGGCACAGCGCAGGGCTCAGCCCAAGCAGTCAGGAGCTTGTACACTGAATGCTACAGAGAGCATTTGATAGAATCACAGAATGACTTGGGCTGGAAGGGACCTTAAAGATCACCTATTTCCAGCCCCCCGTCATGGGCAGGGACACACCCTACTAGATCAAGTTGCTCAGAGCTCCATCCAACCTAGCCTTGAACACTTCCAGGGATGGGGCACTCACAACACCTGTGCCAGTGTCTCACCATTCTCACAGTTAAGAATTTATTTCTAATATTTAATCTAAGCCTGCCATCTTTAAGTTTAAAGCCATTACCTCTTATCCTGTCACTNCCCCTGTCATAGGCAGGGACACACCCTACTAGATCAAGCTGCTCAGAGCTCCATCCAACCTAGCCTTGAACACTTCCAGGGATGGGGCACTCACAACACCTGTGCCAGTGTCTCACCATTCTCATAGTTAAGAATTTATTTCTAATATTTAATCTAAGCCTGCCATCTTTAAGTTTAAAGCCATTACCTCTTATCCTGTCACTACATGCCCTAGGAAAAAGTCCTTCTCCACCTTTCTTATAGACCCCCTTTATGCACCGGAAGGTACTCTAAGGTCTTCCCAGAGTCTTCTCTTCTCTAGGCTGAAAAATACCAACTCTCTCAGCTGTCTTCAAATGAGAGGTGCTACAGCCCTTGTGGCCCTCCTCTGGATTCCTCCAACAGCTCAACATCCTTCTTATGCTTGGGCCTCCAGAGCTGGACTCAGCACTCCGGGTGATCTTGAGAGTGGAGTAGAGGGGCAGAATCCCCTTCTTCAACCTGCTGCTCTTGATGCAGTCCTGGCCTTTTGGGCTGCAAGTGCACATTGCCAGGTCACGTTGAGCTTTGTCTTCTGTAGCAGAAGGTTCATTCTCTCAGTTCCTGCTTTTGCCTTCTTGGCACTGACTTGGGCAGTGTGGCTGGGGCACTTGCCAGTGAAGACCGAGGCAAAAACATCCTTGATACCTCAGCCTTCTCCATATCCCATGTAACCAGGTCTCCTGTTTCCTTCTGGAGAGGGTCCACATATTCCACCATCGTCCTGCTATCAACCACATGCCTGTAGAAGCTTTTCTTGTTGCCCTTGATGTCATTGGTCAGATTTAATTCTGTCAGGGCTTTTGCTTTCCTAACCTGATCCCTGGCTACTTTGACAGTCTTTCTGTATTCCTCCCAGGTTAACCGTCCTTGCTTTCACTCTTGGAAGGCTTCCCACAGACCTCCTCTGTTTGAGTTTCTCCAGGAGGTGCTTGTTCATCCATGCATTTTTGCCTGACAGCTTTGTTGGGATACATCTCTCCTAAGCCTGGAGGAGGTGATCCTTGAATACCAACCAGCTTGCTCAGACCCCTCTTCCCTGCACAGGGCAGGAAGCTTGCTCTGCAACCCTCCTTGCTGCACTAAGGATCTCCAACTCCACCATTCCATGGTCACTGCAGCCAAGAGCGTCCGAGCTTCACCTTCCCCACCAGCCTTGCCTTGTTGCTGGGAACAATGTCAGCTTAACACCTCTCCTCACTGGCTCCTGTATTTCTTGGAGCAGGAAGTTCTCTCCTCCTGCATTGCTTATGCCCAGCTACCTTGTCCCTCCCAGGACCAGAGCTTGTGAACGTGAGGCCACTCCTATCTGAACAGAGGGTGTCACTTGCTCGGTCGTCCTGGCTGGATGGCCTACAGCAGACCCAGACTACAGTGTCACTTGTCCTGTCCTCCCTTTAATCCTGACCCGTAAATTCTTGGTCATCTCTTCATCCATCCCTAGGCAGAGCTCCATGCACTCCAGCTGCTCACTGACAGGGAGGACTCTGAGGAGCACCGAGAAGTTTCTGGTGCTGGAAATACCTTCTCGCTTGGCTGCACTATCCCATGGTTTGTCAGGTGGAAGGCACAAGCCCCAACAAGTGCCAGGGGTACCTGGAGATGGCCATTAAGAAACTCCTTTGCCCTCTGGCCGCGTTCACTGCCCAAATGCTTCTCATACCTTTGGCTCTGGTGGTGTGGCTGTGAGCAGGGTTTCATAAGGAGACTGCAAAGAAACAAAAACCCTGGGTGGGGCCGTGGAAGCTGGTGTAGTCCATGAGGTCACACCCGTTTCATTTCATTCTAAACACCCCATTCAAGCAGTCTGGCCTTCACCCTGACCCACAAGTGAATCTCGTGACAATGGTGTGCTGCATCTCTCCAGCCACCCAGCAGCCTCGTGCTTGTCTCACCAATCCAGCAGCAATGGCCAAGAAAAGCACTGGGAATAATTTAAAAGTCAAGCCCAAACTCTTCCAAAAGGGCTGCTCTTCCACCCATCCTTCACAGCAGTCACATTTCAGGCAGGAGGAAACCAGGAAAGCAGCAGCAGTGGGTGTGCTGTCCCCTTCTTCCCCAGTGGCAAATGAAAGTCTCTTTTGGAAACACTCCTTCCTTGCAGCCCAAGCCCCTTGGTGCCCTAATCTTACTGCCCCAGGTGATACAATACATCTAAAATCACTAAGTCTGTCTCCTGCAGAGCTTCACTCCCCATCTCCCTAACTCCAGGAGTCTTAACTCCTCCCAGTCCACCCTTCACATGCCACATCTGTACATTTCCATTCATCCTGACCTTCCCTCCCTCTGACTTCTCTGATAGTCCTTCCCACACAAGCACCACATCCTTCCTGCCCTGGCCTCGCCACAAAGCTGGGTTTGTTCACTGAAGCGGATCAGAATGAAACATAAGCATGACCTTTTGAATCAAAAGGATTAGGAGAAGTAAAGGAGAGAGGGCTGCCCATTTGAATATGTGCAAACACAAAGGGAGGAAGGTAGGGCCACCTCAGGTTGCCCTGGAGGTCCCTCTGCTAGGCCTTGCCGGGCTCAGCCCTGCACTTCAGCCCACAGCCTCTGGGACTCTTCCATGACAAAAAAAAAAAAAGACAAACCAGCCTGGCACTGACCCTTTACAAACAACTAAGGAAAAAAAAAAAGGAAAAAAAACAGAAACAAGCTCCTCAAAATGGGATGATAATTTGGCTTACAGAGACTCAGCCTGCCCAGGACACCAGGGGATGAAAAAGAGAATACATCCAGGAAAAGCAGGATGTATTCCCTCAAGGTAGTAGATATTTGCATGAACATACCTCGTGATAGAGAAAGTCTGCGTCCCAAAGGCTGTATAATCTAAATAGCAATATTGTGAATGTATTGGATGGGGGAAGGAAACACTATCTCGTTGCCCTGTATTATGCATGAGAAACAGCAGTGTAGAGGGATGGGATAACTTACTCGCATCACGGGAAAATCACAGCAGAGCCAAGTCCCAAATCCCAATCCAGGGACTTAACCACAGGCTATTCTGTACTTTCTATTTTCTGTTAACAAAGAAAACAGTATTTCCCTGGATTTCAATCCCTAGTGATACTGCTGGATTTGCTGCCCAGTTGTGAAAAATTCCAGGAGTGGGAAGAGCAGATGAAGCTGTAGTGAGTCATGAGCAGACACTGCCTCATTGTGCAACCTGCGCTGTGAGGGTCATGTTCAGCCCTCCAGCTTGACCTCTGCTAGCGAGGCCAGACCAAAAATACCTTGTGCCTTTTTATAAAATTCCGGTTTTGGTTCCATTGTGGGTTTTTTGCCCTCACTTTTTACTTATTCCTTGGGGCTATTAGGCCAGGCTTAACAAGAAAAATCAGCCACCACCTCTGCACAGCCTTGCAGGGACACAGCTAAGGACAAACCAGGCAGGGCCCCACGCTGCACAGCAACCCAGGGCTTCCAAAGCATCAGGAGAGGGGAGCAGCGTTCAAACATCCATAATTGTTTAGCAGAGCTGACTCCACAAACACACACGCTTTTGATTGCGATCTGGCGACCACGCACACAAACCAGGGTTTCGCTCACCCGCCGCCCCCTCACTTTCTGACTCCAGGCATGGGGTGGCGAGGCAGGGCAGCCTCCCCCAGTGCACAGGCATGATGAAAGCTGGAAAAGGCAGCGGGGAAATTTCCTTAGCTCCCCTGGAGATATCCTTCCCCCTCCACCTTTTATTTTCTATCTGCCTGTTTGCCTGGGTAACTGCTGTCAGCCCATGGAGGGACACCGGGCAAGTCCTGCCAGGAGTCCCTCTACCCATGGCTCTGGTGCAAATCAATTCCCAGCAGCCTCCAGACTCCAGCTCTCTCTCAGCAGCACAAGTCAGTCACAGGAGGAAGCTCCGGATACTTTTTTTTTTTGGTTACTTTGGGAAAATGAAGCAGCTAAAGGTAGAGATGCCAGGAGGAAGGAGGGTGCTGTGGGGAAAAGGGGAAAGTGGCCATCTCCTGTGAACTGGCACAGCCACACTCACAGCCCTCCCACCACAATCCCTGCAGAAGGCTAAGTGGGAATGAGGGTTTTGTAGGAAAATGGAGAGCACACTTGATAAAGCTGAGGAAGGGGCTGCCAACAGGCCCCGAATTAGCTCAACCCAAGCCCAGCCCTCCTCAGAGGGCTACCCTTACCTAACCCCATACCCTTGAGGGCAGCCACAAGGCACAGGCTGTCCCTCCCACCAGCTGCTGCCTCCTGTCCTAAACCCCACTCTTCCTCCCTTGGGAAAGGGCCCCACCTACGGGTGAAGGACCAAGGAGGAGCTCCTGGCCCCATCATCACACCTCCCTCCACTGGAGTTCAGACCAGGGGTTGCAGGGAGAGCACAAAAGAGAAGGGTGGCTAAGGGGGAACAAGGGCACCTTTGCAGTGACAGTGCCATCTTCCAGTGGGTACATAGCAGAAAGCCAGGGGACCCAAACCCAAAAACTGGTGGCCTAGATGTGGGAGGCAGGTTAGAGGTTTGCAGGAAGGAAGAGCTTAGTGCAGACCTATCTGTTGCATGAATATAGCACAGGCAGAAAACTGCTCAGGACCTGCATCCTAGTGACTTCTGCTAAGTTCACGATCCAGCATCAAACTCCAGGACCTCGACCACAGGTACAGTGTGCTGATGGCCACAAATGTGCTCTGGGACTTGGGGGTCAAGCAAGAAAAAGTTTAAGAAGCAGACTGTTCCCTGAGCTGCTTCAGGACTGCTTCATGAGGAGGCAAAGGATGCTGTAGAAGCATCTGTGCCTTTCTGTCAACCAGAGTCTGAGCAGCAAATTTAGGTGTAGTTGTCTCCACTGCTGATGTCTAAGATTAGGTGAACTCCACCCAAAGTGCACCGAGGCATTTCTTAGGTTCAAGAATAGGTTAAACAAGTCATCAGAACTAGAAAACCGTGGTGCTGGGAACAGAGGACAGAAGTGGCCTAGGCCTGACTTCTGAACCAAGCAAGGATAATATCCATGATCCTCTATCACAGAATTTACAGATAAACTTTGGGGCCATGGCTTACAAATTAAGACAACTGCCATGCAGAGTAAATGATAAGAAAAAACCTTTCGATTCTGATTTATTTTTTCAGAGCAGGCCACAGCTGAGGGCCTCTGCACCTTCCCCGAGCCATCAGCTCCTTGACAAACAGCCCATTTGCTCTCCTGTCCCCATTCCTCCCAGGGCAGCACAGAGCCCAGCCAGCAGTGACAGACCGTGTCGCAGATCACGGATGACTTGCTTGCTGGCAAGCAGACTCCACCTCCCTTTCTCCCAAGTGCCTTGATACAAAGGACAAAGCAATGCCTGCACAAGCGTCACCAGTCCTTGATGCTCAGCTGATCAGCATCATCCCAGGCGGAGAAATATGGTCGTTTTTGCTGTCAGGGAGCAGGAGCAGCTCCCAGCAGCAGAATGCCCTGCTTTGTCCCGAAACGGAGCACAACCCTTTCACCCTTTGCCATGCTGCCACCCGCCTTCCCAGCTCCCAACCTTCAGTCCTTTCAACGCCCACAGTTTTTCCACTCTGCCGCGAAGCCATGAGAAATTCCCTGCCAGAGGACTTCGTTCAAATGGGTTTTTGAAAAGAAAAATGCAATTCCCTGCTCCAGGCAAACAAACTCCTCCTTTTCCCCATGAGGAAGAAGGATAATAGCACAGCCAGGAAAAAAAAAACCTCAACAAACTATCCCCAAAGCCTGCTGTAATCAAAAGAGTAATTGCTCCAAGAGATTTAAGCCTACAGTTGAGTCACGAAAATGAAGAAACACCTCCGTGTCCATAGAAAGCAAACAATTCTTGGGTCATGCAGCAGAGATTCTCTACAGCCTTGTTAGAAGGAAAGAAAAAAGAAGCCAAATGCAATTAATCATAGTCCCAGTAGAAAGGATGAAATCTCTGTAATTAGCTACCTAGACTCATCTTTCCACTTCTGCAAACTAATCCAGCTGCCTTCTTTCACCTTTCACCTACAGGGCTGCCACAAAAGTCTGCTGCAAATACCAAGTCACCTCTCTCCAGGGATGCACTCACCTGCAGCAAGTGGTCCCACAAGAGCTTTGCAGAGAGTGTACAGGGAGGGAGAACCTCTGCAGAGTGCAAACAGGACTCCTTTTCTTAGTCACCTTTTGTGGATGAACTGTTAGGGAGTTTGCACTCTCCAAGAACCTGTGTAGACCTCAGCTGGACTACAGAAGTTACTTTCAAGCTAGGTATTTTATATCCACAATCTTGACCAAACCGATCAATTACCAGAAAACACCAATTGAAAAAAAAAAAAGCATACAAAACCAAAAACACTTTCCAAATGATTAAGATTACAACTGCTTCTGTTAATAAATTGGCTTATACTTCATCGTCACGTGGTGAAATTTGCCTGACCATCAAAGTTTTGGAGAACATAGGGGGAAAATGTAGCACTTTAAAGAGAAGAAGAGGAAAGGCTGGAGCTGGCAGTTACAGCTTAACAGTGGAGGTCAGGATCTAACATCCAAAAAAGCCTATGCAAATCAGAACAAGACATTCAACTTCCCCAGGGCTCCCTTAATAAATAAGGGTTGACAAGTATTATTCCAACAATGAAAACAATAACAGACCAGCTCTTTAGGTCAAATACATCAATGGTAAATACAATACAGAAGAATAATACCAAAATGACATCAGCTGAGGAACTGAGACGGATTTCAACTCCCTCTCTTGTATACAAAGCACTGCTAACATATGAATAATGCTGTCAACAACAGACGGGGAACGCTGGCCAGCTTTGTGGTGAGGGAAAGCAAAGAACACAGAGTGGACAGAAATCTCTGGCTTTGCGCTTCCATGACACAGCAGAAACGCTTCTTTTCAATGGGAAGTGATTGGGTCATTCTTCTGGGAAAAAAAAAAAAAAACAAAAAAACCCCCAAAACTGGAAGTGATTCCGCAGCTCCAAGTACAGCTGGAGCCTTCCCGTACAAATGTGGGAAACAGGGAGGGAGGATTAGCCGCGGGGCTGTGGGATACAGCAACAAGGCCAGGGAGCCTCGGGCGTGTCCATAATGCAACACCCACTGCTTTCCCTGCAGGTCGGTGCCGCAGACACAGCCGGAGGCGGTGGCGATGCTCTGGGGGCTGTTCCGTGGCACATGTCAGCTGAATTCCTGCTCTCCACCGATACCAGCCAAAACGCCGAAGCCCGGTGGATTGTTCCTCTGATCTTTGCACGGAAATCTGGCAGAGGAGCTAAGCTCAGTGGGGTTTGGCTGCAGCAAAGGTTGCTACCAAACGCCCGGAGCGGCTTTCTCAGCCTGAAGCTGCTGTTTATCACATCGTATCAACCCTCTCTGCTCATCAGTGTGCTCAGGAGGGTGCTGCCACCACGACAGAGCTCGTCCCTTGCTAACAGAAATCCCTATCGTCCTTCCAGGGGGATGCACAGATCCTCAGGGAGAAAACCAGATGCTGCCGGCAGACAGGCTGCTTTCCCCAGGTCCTGCCACAGGGCTGAAGAGCAGCCCCAAGCCCAGTGCAGCGGGCTGCTGGGCTGGCAGGCAGGAACAGCGAGGCGAAGCTGCCCTCCGCAGGATGCGAGGGAAACAGCCCCTGCACGGGAAAGCCAAGAGCTAGGTGCTTTTCCATGCCTGCCTTTCCCGTAATTACGGACAAGGGTCACTTTTCTCCGCGTTACGCTGCAGACACAAAGTTTAAGGTCCAGAAGCATTCGAAGTGAGTGATAAGTCTGGAAGCCTCCTGTTGTCTGGCAGCACCAAGCCCTACCATCCAAAGGCTACACTGCCTTCAAGTAAATGTCTCTGACTGATTAAATGAAACAGGAGATTCCCTCCCACTGCCGGTTTTCTGTAAACCTGTGCCTGATGCACACACTGGAAAGTGAAACCCCATAAATTTCTGCTAGATAACAATGCTGCTTCTATGTTGATGTTTGAATATGGGCATATAACCAAAGCTGAGAACTGAGGTAACCTTTACTTTCAGTTAACACATAAAGGTCTACAATCACTGTATTTGATTAAAAACAATACTTAATAAAACCAGCATTCAGCCAGCAACGCCTATAAATACTTTTAAATGCTGATCAGTTAATATTATGTATGTCCCAAATTTTAATTTTAGTTTATGTAACCATGTAATAACTACAAAATGAACCCTCCTGGTCAGCCTTGTGTCACTTGGCCAACACTGCCAAGGTACAGCAACCAGCAGGTTTCAGGGCTGCTCCCTAAGGCTGCAAGGTTAAAGTGTTCTACTCAAAGGATTTCACACACAAACCAGAATCACTGTAGCATCTGAATGCACGTGGATGCACAACGGGGCTTAGAGAGCAACGCATGACACCCCACATCATAATCCACTGTGCCCCATGCAAAACACCCAGGAGATGTATGACCATACACAGTCCACAGAGTTTATGGCACTAGGACAAGGATGAGAGTGATTTTTACCCTCTATCCTATGCCATAGAGTTATTTTAACCAGAGTCTGCAGAAGCAAGTATCTTTAATAAAACTATGTAGAGCACAACAAAAGCTTGAGAGTTCACAAGGGATTTTTTGTCCCACCAGAGCAATGCTGGGGAATCCTCCAAGGAGGTTACAGCCACAAGCACTTCACTGCCTGCAAGATTCTCTGACACACCATACCTTTGGACCATTTCTTTCCTATTGCACATTATAAGAGAAGGTGGCAGCCTGCTGTGATGTGCCAGGCTGTGGAAAGCAAACATGGAATTGTCAGGCGTGTGCCTCGTCTTGCTGTGACAGGGTTAGACCTCCTCACTCTTTTCCCCCACTGTCCCAAGTTTGCCTTCCCCTTTCCCAAGGTCTTGCCCTATACTGAGCATCCCCCAAGGACACCATTTTCTCCACAAGTTTCATGGTGCTCCTTATTTCCATTTCTCAGCTGTACAATATAATTTCTCAAAAGCAGACTATTCCCTGTGTGCTGCTTTTCAGCAAACTCAGCTCCAAAGACAAGACAATCAGGAGAAAGACAGAATCTACTTCTCAATTCAGTTTGTTTTTAAATGTATTTAAGTAGGCAGAAGGTGAGATTTTCAACAAGATCTCCTTGAAAACAGTGGGAGTATTCTTTGTAGCAGCATGGAAAGCAAAATTTTGAGTTCTGGTATGGTCCTCTACTGCCACCAGGAGTAAGATATCATCAAAAGCTGTAGGGCAGCAAAATATCCCTTAGCAGCTCCCTCAATGATTGCAACAAAATCAATACCAAACAAGTGGTGCACTCACCCAAATTTGGTGGACAGAACACCTCCCAGGGCAGAGCCAGCAATGATGCCCACTCCAAAGCAAAGGCCCAGCTTCCCCAAAGCACCGGCACGTTGGGAAGGAGCAGTCATATCTGTAATAACCTTCTGAGCACCTACAGGGGGGAAAAAATATCCCTTAAAAGAAGCTTGCCACAGGGTTTGAGCAGATGCTCCAGCAGTTCACATGGTTTTATTGCTAAGCCATTAAGAGCTTTTTGGAGGTTTTTTTTTGTTTTTCCCAATCAAAACTTTTCTGGGCTGGTTTCTGGCTAGAGGCAGTTTCCCCAGCTCATAAGTTTCATACTTTGCATGGAAGAGAGCCTCCAAATAAGCACTGGCCCTCCCCTCTGGGAGCCCCACAGTCCATCAGTTCTGAACACAACATCCCACCAGTCGTGAGAAACAGAACCATTCAAACCACTCAAATAAACCACTTCACAAGTGGCAAGCAGCATTATCAACTTGAGTCCTCTTGCATGAGTTACATGGGCTTCTAGTAGCTGAAGTTTATGTCTTTTACATGAAAAATATAGGAAACATCAGCCAAAACAGAACAGCTTGATAGTTAATGGAAGGTATTTTTGTAATCATGTTTACCTTTTACCAGTATGCTCATTTTACCAGGAGGAAGGGAAAACCTTTCCTGTAAAATATCCTGGTTGCAAGAAGGCAGCTGAGAAATCTGGGATAACACTGCTGTCAGCAAGTGACTTTCACCCGTGTCTGGATGATCAAAGCCAAACAATTTCCTCAAGATTATACAGGAGGGTGGGCCTGGAACTACAGACTACTAAGAACTGCTTTCCATAGCCAGTTTTCCACAGCTGCTGCTTCATGTTCCCACCATTTCATCCCTGAGGACCATTACATGTTCCTCCTGCCTTCCTTCATGCTGTTGAACCTGTTGACTTCCAGTAAAACAAGCAAAAAGAGGGGGAATCAGGCAGTAAAAGCAATCTGGGAAGCTCCTCATCCCTGACTGACCTTACCTGGCATCCCATGCATGAACACTGCCGGCAGCCTGGAGAGGAAGAGGAGGGGGATGCTGCTGGAGAGGGACATAAGCAGGAAGAAGACACTTCCAGATGCACAGGAGAGAATTAAGGCTGCTCGGGCACCAAATTTATCTGCAAATCTGGTACAGAAATGGCACAAGATTGTCAGTTTTCTATTTAGGTTAAAAAAAAAAAAGACTTCACAATAGTAAATCAATTTTGCTTCTATTTAAAGGGAAAAAGCAACACCACAACTAAACACACTAACAAACAACCACACCCCCCCCCCCCAAGCCCCAAAACACAAACAAGAACAAAACTAGCCAGATCAGGTTTTGACCCAGCTCCAACTCTTTGCTGTAATTCAACTCTAAAAAGCTTAAGTTGGATAAAGCCTGAGAGTACCACAGAAAGGGTTCTGAGCAACAGGGGCTAAGATGACCCTAAAACAGGCCTTAGATAGAGTTTCTCATTGCAATTGAGGGATCATTCTCTTTATTGAAGCTGCATATTACAGTCAGCAGATGAACATTACCTTGCATAGCAATTAGTTGTGCTTACTCGAAGAGGAACAACCCCCTAAAAATGCCAGTGTTGGTCTACAAACAGAGCTAAGCTTAAGTAATTAAAAGGTTTTGTGTTGAGGGAGAGGTACAGGCCAAAACTTTGCTGTTTACATATAAGCCAGGGAAGTTTACATTTGTTGTTTATAACCTAAAGACCACAAATCATTACACTGTTGGTGTGGGGATTTTTTTGTTTTGTTATTTAAAAGTAAAGATAGTGCTTTATCTTCTTGTGTCTGTTTAGAAGCATCAAGCAAGAACACGAAAAACTGAGCTAAGCAACACATTCTCTCTTATCCCCTTTCTTCCTATTTTCTATTTAATCTATCCTTACACTGACATCAAAGGAGTCTCATGTCTAGAAAAATCCTTTTTATCTCAAACCTACATTGCAAATTTTGGCTTCAATCTGGCAATAGACACCTTCAGTCCCAGACAGATTCTGGTTTGTTATTTTCCTTCCCTTCAGCAGTGGTTCTGGAAATTAGTGAATGACATGCATGGAGGAAAACCAGATTTCAGATGGCACCAGATCCAGGACAGCAATACTACTCTAGGTTTGTGTATTAATAGGAAAAGCATTAAAAGTGGGCCTTTTGCACCATCTCCATTCTTAGAAATGCACCTTCTGCCGAGCAGTACTGTAGAATCAAATGTTGCTGTTATTTATTTTAAAAAGTGTCCGAGGGGGGAGATCAGATCCTCAGAGTGCCACACTCCACATACCAGGGGATCCTGTAGAGCTCCCAATCTACATCAGCCACAAAAGTCAATTCCCTGAAGGAAAACTGAAGCACATACCTGCTCCCTATCCATTTATTAATCTGTTGATCAGTAGCAGGATCAAGAAGAGAAGTTCAATTTTCTCAGTCTCATTTTAGTTTTCTGTCACTGAATTAGACACCTCTTTCAGGGTTTTATTTTTCCTGCTCTTTGGGAATGCATTCTCCCACCACTCAAATTTTTCAGGCCTATTTACATTTCATTAGGAACAGGAAAGTCTGTTCCATGGGGTAAAGAGCCAGAAAACCCAAGTCTTTTCCACTCTTTTCTTACTTTGATAGCTGAGTTTATAGATATTCTTAAAAGATCCTCAGAAGTTCTTAAAGGTCCATGAAAGTCTAAGTTTGTATTCAACATGGATGCAGATTCAGCGAATGAAATGACAAAACCTTCAATTATTTTCATTGACAGCTCTACTTAACATCAATAAATACCCTCCTTTTTTTTGGTTTCCCAGTCACAAGACATTTCTAAGGTTACACATGGCTATAAAACATTTGCAGGATTAAACTGTTAGGACCTGGGCTCTGAGGACTCGGGAGGTTTAAGCCCATTCCCAGGATATTGTTACACTTAAGTGTGTGTCATTAAAATGTAGCTAAGTTAATATAAAGGCTGTTTCTAGGCTGCAGTATTTCTAATAATAGCATTTATTTTTCCCTTGCTCTTTATGAAATCCTCAAACATTTCAACAGGACCACAAACCAGAACTAAATGATTTTTATGAAAGTGTAAAAATGCCTGGCCTTCTTCAGCTATGTAAAGGGTCATGAGAATCATTCTCACTTACCTTCCAAAAATGTAACCTCCCACGAGCTGGAGGACACCAAAGATTGTCTGGAGATAGCCAAACCCCACTGAATCCAAACCTAGGCTCTTTACCAAGTACTAAAAAAAAAAAAAAATCATTAAAAAAAAAAAAAACCAAAACAAAACAAACAAAAAACCAAAACCAACAAATAAATTGAAAATAAGCATACTATATTTATGAATAAACAGCCTAATGTCTGTGGGGAGAGGATCACAGCTCCAAACAGCCACTTCCTTCAGTTCCCCACCCCTACAGAGGAAATCTTCACTGGGCCAGACACTGGCAGATTAATGAAGACCAAATGTCTCTGTCCCACCCCCTGAAGGACGGGGGGATGTCATCAAAACCACCAATTTTGCACCAGGTGACAAGTCTGTATCACCATTTACCTTTGCAGTTCAACATATCCAGCAACTGCTAAGGGGGATAAGGGAAGTTTCAGTGCCCTCCTGCCTCCAGACCCTGCACCTGGAACAGCTCAGTCACCCTCTGGGAGATGACTGGAAAAGTCTTGGAACTGTTTAATCAAGCAAGCCAGAATCAATGCAAATACTACATGAGCAAATGTTGCCTTTACTGGATGGTACACCCACAACCTGAACTTGCAAAAACCACAAATGCACGCCTTGAAGAGCCACAATACTTTGGCGTTTCTTATTTAAATACTTTATAATCAAAGGACAGTTATTTCTGATTCATGTTTTTGTTGTGTCATGGTTTTGTTCAGCCTGGAGGTGCAGGGAGACCTTATCTCTCTCCACAACTGCCTGAAAGGGCTTTGTAGCCAGGTGGGGTTAGTCTCTTCCCACAAGTAACTAGCAATAGGACAAGAGGAAGTGACCTCAAATTGTGCCAGGGATGGTTTAGATTGGATACTGCAAAACATTTCTGCCCTGAGAGGATGGTCAAGCACTGGAACAGAGTGCCCAGGGAAGTGGTGGAATCACCATCGTTGAAGGTATCTTAAAAATGTACAGATGTGGCACTCAGGGACATGATTTGGTGGTGGACTTGGCAGTGTTAGGTTTCTGATTGGACTCAATGATCTTAAGGATGCAGAGTCCTCACTGATTCTATACAATCAGACAGAAGAGTCCAGTGAGAAGCAATGAATCCCACTGAGCTGGTTAATTATACACTCAGAAAAGCCCACCTTCGATCTGAAACCTCTGCTTCCTGATCCCTGCTGGTTGGGTCCCTTTCACAGTCCAAGCAAGAAGACACCAACCTCACCCCGAGCCCTCAGGCCAGGAAAGGGCTCCAGGTGCTGCTGCAGCACATGTAATAACGCAGCTTTTATGGCCTGGGTGTGCCCTGGACAGAGCCACAGCCTGCCTGCTTGGTAAGAATACCAAGTATTCCCTTCAGTTTCAAGGATACCTTTCCTCTCTCCTGCTAGAAGCTATCTTCTGACTTTGCTGGAAAACTACAGAGCCTGGCATTGAAGGAAAAGTGCTGTGAAGCAAGAGAACCCATACTCACAGGCATGACTCCGAACTGCATGAAGAGTAAGGTCAGGTCTAGGGCTGCAATCACGTAGGCAACACGGATCACTTGTCTCTTCCTGGCCTCTCCCAAGTGGCCGCTCTCCCCCAGGGTCTCATTCCTCATTCCTGAGGCTTCTTCCTCACCTTCAGAGCTGGTTTTTGCATTCATAGTGCTCACAGAATGACTTGTTGCAGGACAGGCTGGAAAATGACACGAAGGCACTTCCTAGCTGCGAATGTGAAGCGCAGATAAGGCGCAGAACTTGTGTGCACAGTTCAAAGCTTACGGTGTGAAAGGTGCTGAGCCAGCATGCCATGGATTTAATGTTTCTTTCTCTCTTTTTTCCTCTTCCCTTTGCTTACTCGCTAGGCAGGATCAAACATAACCATGCATTAATCCACAAATCTGGTTCTTCAGCCTTGTCCCAGGTGGGCTTACTGCCCCAAATGCCATCACAACAAAGATCAGGTGGAAGTGAAAGTGAGCGCTGCCCCAAACAAGAGCACGTGATAAGCTCTTCAACTCTTTTAACTGTTTCACTTCCTTCACTTTTATTACCCCTGGTGGCTCAGGAGAGATGACTGCTTTAATTCTTCATAAAAGGCTCTTTGCTTTTATTTTCAGAGGTTGCGAGTGAAGCTTACAGCAGAACAGCTATTTCCAATTCCAGTAGGTTTATACAGATCCTGGAACAAACATAGGTCTTGCATGCAGTTAGAGCCCCTCTCATCAACACCTTTATCTGAGCCATTTTCCCTCCTTTATCAGGTGCTGCAAATTTATAGTAATTCTGAGCTAGCAAATGTTCACATGTGACTCCACTCAGACTACAGATTACCAGCCAAGGTCAAAAACATGTAAAAAAAAAGTATTAAATCCACACAAATCATGAGGCTGACTGCCAACTGCGGAATGAAATAAATAAGACTCATTTGGCCTTTGTGGGTTTTGTTGTTTGCTTCCTTGTTTACTTAGGGTTTTATTTGTTTGTCTGCTTGCTTATTTGCTTGGGGGTTTATTTGTTTGTTTTCTTACTCGTTGAAGCCTGGAAGTCTAGCTGAGGATTATCTTTATATTGAAGAGAAAAAGAAGGCAGAGATTCCAATGCTCTGACTTTGTAGAATTATAGGACTTTTGGAAGGAAGGGAACTGGAGATCTCATCCACCCTGCTGTTTGGACACATCAGTTCAGCTGTGGCTTTTTCTAGGCAAGCTTTGAAAATCTCAAAGAAAAGAGATTTGCCCCTTCTCTAAGTATCTGGGAAAGAAGTTTTTCCTACTGTCCAATCTGAATTTCTTGTGCTGCAGCTTGACCATGTCATCCAGTCCCTCTAATTTAGTAACACCTCAGCTCAGAAACAGAGTCTTGGCTCGCCATGAAGGCTGACAGACACATCAACACAGAGACACACACAGATGTCTGCTGGCTTGGATCTGGAGTGGTTGTCGGAGCTCTAGGATTCCAACCAAGCCTAAGGAGAGTGAACTGTAAGATTTCTGGGCACACCTTTTCATTCAATGTGTCACCACCGAGCCCTGAGATTTGCTGAAGGGTGCCAGGCTCTACCTCCTGGCAAAGGAGGGGGAAGTCCAAAGGTTAAACCTTTCACCAGGGCTGGGTACCATATCACTAGAGATTGCACAGAAACAACCCTTCACAAACTCAGAGCATGAGTGAAAAAAGCACCTTTAAAAATGACCTTCCTACAGCAATACCGGCACTCAAGCAGATCCAACTCCCAAGACCCCAGAATTTGTATTTGTTACTGAGGAAGAATGATTACCCAGCATGTATCCCAACTTAGCAAAGGATCAGTGCTCGACATTTGGTTCATCTCAGAGCAAAACAATGGATTTGCCTGCACTTTGAATGTCCTTCAGCACAGTACCGACATCATCACTCCAAGGCTTGTGCTGGATAGGCACAATGTACAAATTACCATTGAATAGAAGAGTAAAATTAATGACAGAACTCTGTTTATGGAGGTTTCGAGACAATCAGAAAAGTGACTCATGCAAATGCGATGTAAAACAGTACTTACAGGAAACCTTGCTGCCTTGGACTTGAAAAGCATCAATAATTTGACTGGTGAGTTTGTCCCAGCAGCAACTGAAAACAGATCCCAGCAAGGCGACCAGGGAAGCAAAGACTTGCAGATGCAGCCGCTCTCCACCGGATAGGAGCCTCGTCCTGCCAGGGCATGCAGTGCAGACAGCTAGCCAGCCACATGCTCTCCCTTGGATTTGGCTTCTTTTTACTGGCATTGACAAGGGAGGTGGAGTTAAAAAACACAGTTTCATTTCCAGCCTCTGGGGTAAAAGACACAGTTCTAAAAAGCAGGAAGCTAAACCTGGCGCCTGGTGTGGAGTGTCCATGGAGAATAAGCTGTGATCATCAGTTCCTGTACACCCCTGGGTGGCTCAGCACGCAGGGCTGCTCCTTAGCATCCCAGATCAGGCTGCAACTAAGAAAGTGTCCCGGGCCCAACTCGGTCATCCTCTTCCAGCAGTAGTCCTCTTGGGCAGGATAATTTCTCTCCCCATCCCTGCACTTTGACCCACACAGGACAAAGGCAAGAAAGTGGCAGTTTTAAGCCATCTTTACAAAGCCATGAGCCAGGTCATGTCCATGCTGCCCCGGCCCCAAGGATGCAGGGATGAGCTGTATTCTCCAAACCTGGCCAAGATGTTGGCAGCCTCAAACCACCTCAGTATGCTCTTGCAAGGTCTTCTGCACAGGAACTTGGACTTTCCTGACTTTCAGCACGTGATTCTTAGAATCTTGCCCCATGAATCAGTTGGTCTAAGGGCTAAATGTGGCAGTGGGAGCAGTGATGGAAATACAGCTGGTGTGAATGATACAAGGCAGATTCTCCTCCTCCTCTGAGTGAGAAGTCTGACTGAAAATGTCTGCAGGAGCCCAAGTATGATGGAGATTAACCCTGTTCCCAGCTATGCTCCGCTAAACATCACGTTTGCAGCCATGCAGCTCGGGGCCAGCTCATTTATACCTGTAGTGATAATGCACCACTAATGACAGATGGCATAAGCTGGCACTGCACTTTTATCTAAAGGCTCCTTCTGGCTCAATTTTTATAGACTACACCAAGGGTAGCACTCGGTCCCTGACGAGCTATCTTTGAAAAACAAAATTTTAAAACAGGTTATGAAGAGAAAATTAATTTTCTTGGGTAGCATAAATAAGCTTTGAATAGACATAAATTTCAGGGAGACTACAGTGAAAACGAGCAAGGAGATAAATATCTTGTGGTAAAATTGCAGATTAGTCCATTAGCTACGCATTAAGCCTTGACACTTATTCTCAGCAATTTTGGAGTATTTATAGTTGCCTTTCCTGGTGTATCTTTCCTGAGGCCTATTTATCTGGTGATCTCTGAAAAAAATAGAGCAGGAAACCTGAGAACATCTTTAAAAAACATCATAAAGGCTCACTGTTTATGTTACTTGGGCAGAATTTTTTTCTTTAATTACTGGAACGGGAAGCAAGGCTAGTACATGCATAGGGAAAGGAAATCCACCCACACCCATATCAGAAGCTGAAAATTTTGGTTGGAAAACGATAAACTGGGGGGAAAGAGATCTCAAATCCTTCTCTGAACTTGTATTTTTTCACAGAGGAAGCTTAATATGATCTGGAGGAACATAAGGCACCCTGGGTGGGAGCCTGCAGAGGGTCAAAACAAGTTTTCAGCCCCAAAGGAGGCTTGAAGAGGGATGAAAATGCAGATGTACTGCCCAGCAATGAAGGGCATCACTCAGGCCTCAATCCTCTATGAATTTGAACTGGCCGGTCTCTTCGGCTACACAAAAAATCAGTGGGATGGACCAAATCCTGCTTCAGTGTACATCAGTCACAAATCCTTGCCCTTGTGGGAGTGCATCCATACCCATGGCCAGCACGACAGCTGGCTGGGAATGCCAGGGAGGGAATCACTGCCCCTTGCTGTCGGCAAAACTTTCATTTCTCCTTGCAAAGAGAAACTATGTGCTGTGTACTGGGGGTTCCAGGAGGGACATGAGGTGTGAGAGGAATAATTATGAACATATCTCATCTCCCTGCCCAAGAAGCAGCAGAGATAACCCTTCCTCTCTTTGGAAGAGCCCTGGCAGGCCACCAACCAAAACCAGTGAGGCAGGCAGACATCCGGAAAAGGAGGGACATAACAACCCTTCATGGAGACGCAGTCCCCAGGGAGCCATTGTCCTGGGCATGTTTCTTAAACTCTGTAATATGAGAAAGGAAATGGAAGAATTATCTCGAAGCAATTCCTCAATAGTGGGAATACTGAATGGCTGTAATGAGGGAAACTGCTCAACACCAGCCATGGTCGGTGGGAGCCATCAAATCTGCAGGATCTGGCCTGATCCCTCTCTTTCCCCGACCCCAAGGCTACGGGAACAGGCCTCATTTGTATTCTGGTGAAAGATTTATACAGTTAAGCAAATAAGAGCATAGAAGGCCTGGTATTGCCAAAATTACATCCCAAGTTTGTTGACTGATTTATTCCTTTGTCTAATTGTGTCCATGAAAAAAGCAGCTCACTAATGAATGGAAAAAGACTCCACATGGCCATAAAAAAAAAAAAAGGCCAAAAAAAAAAAAAAAAAAGAAAAAAAAAAAAAAAAAAAAAAGCCAAAAAAAAAAAAAAGCAGCCATGTTTAGTTTACAAAATAGCACAGTCTTCAAGGATTTTCATAAAAACTGCAGAGACAGTCCAAATCGACAATGAAATCAGATTCCTGGTAGCTGCTGAACTCTTTTGGCTTTTTCTATGTGTGTATTAAATTGCAAAAAGCAATTATTTATAATTTGTTTTTATAAAAATGCTGGTGCACTTATTATGCCTGGCAAATTACTTTGTGAAATGGAAAAGGCTATTGTTCATTCTTTTGGTAAAGTCTTTTTTACTCAGCATATTAAACTGCAAATCACATTTTATCTGAAAGGTCTCTTCCAACCCAAAGCATTCTATGATTCTATGAAATATGGCTGGTTATTATTAACTTTTTAATGGTAAACTCCGAGCTCCAACTAATGTTGAGGCCCTGTTTGGTGCCCTGTAAACACAAAAAGAGGTTGAGACTCACATGAGGGAAAATTATTAAATCCTCCTTGTCTTGCAGATGGGACTCTAACAGACACGGGGGTTTAATGACTTCCCTGGAAACAGAGGAAGTCTGTGGAAGAGGCTGGAGTCAGATTCAATCATCGTTTGGATGCCAGTTCCCTTGTTTAACCACAGGGCAGTTTCTTCTCTCTAATATTCTGGAAAAATTAAAATAAAAGAGAACATTTCTGAATACTGGAATTTGACAACAAAACACACAGATGAGACAGAGACTGTGGCAATTGTACAAGAGTTTTGGAAAAATCCTGTGGCCTGAATTCAGGAGAGTTACACCAAAAATAACATGACCAAATAGGAAGAAAAACTCAGTTCTTTGTACCCATCCAGTCTCCTGGGCTCCAGCAGGACCTTACTGGGGCAGGAGCCTCCTCTGCCTGCTCACACTGAGTGTGAGCGCTTCGTGTAGGATGATTTCAGCTCAGCCTGAGGACTCACCTCTGGATCATCTCCCAGCTGTGGCCAGGGCTGGGGCCCTCCCTACCCAGAACCTCTCCTGAGCAGAGAAACCCCTCAAGTTTCAATGAGCTGTTGCCACACAGTGCAGAAGGGCTGCTGGGCTGCTTCTCCTTCAAGCAGGGACATCAAAAAGCAGCAAATGCCTCCAGTCTGTTATGCCAGAACATGGAAGAATCAGCAAGCAAAAGATGACCCTTAGTGAAAGCCTAGGTCTGCTGCGTGACGTCTCTGCTGGGCAAATAATGGTCTCCCCCAGACTTGACATCCTTCTTCCACAAGCCACACTTGTTTTAAGCAAGCCTGACCCGTCCATCTCTGTAGGAAACTGTGATTGAAGGACTGGTTATTCCATCAGCTGCTGAGCAGGGTCCAGGCAAAACTCCACACACTAATAAGTCGTGGTGACAGCCCAGAATCAATGGATGCTTCTGCTGCCTCTGCGGTTGTGTCTTCAGCTTCCTGGCATGCTGGCATGCCCACTCTTCAGACAACTCGCTGCTGGATAATGGATGAAGCCCTGGGCTCCAAAATACACACAGTGTATTGGGAGTCCAAGGTTCATTGCCAGAGAATATGCTAGAAGTGACAAATCCGGATACGCACACAAACGGAGCCCCATACTTCGCCTGCAATGTGCAATATTTCACTCAGCTGGTATTACACAGCCACCTTCTGGAATTGCAGCAATGTCTGGAATGCAAAAGCTGTTTATCATTTAAATAACATTTAGGCCATTATAATTTATACGAGAATTGTGACTGATTGGGGCTGTATGGAGCTTCTTGTTGTGGTTTGCTGTAGGAATGCTGCAGATTTCCTCTGCACACATAACATTCTGCACACAATGGGAGTCCCAGACATTTTCAACTAGTCTCAAGCCTTCTGCCTTTACCAAAACATTTTCCTGTGTCAGAATCAAACAATTGCCTGATTTATAAATCTCAAGCATTCAGGAGACCACCAGCAACACAATGTAACAAGAACCTCTCTGTCATTCAGCCTTCCAACAAAGCTGTACACAGCACAAACAAAACACGGGTGTGTATCCAGCGTTCCTGCTAGTGCACATTTCTGTATAGAGCAACTAGAAAAGGGCAAAGCGTGTGTCTGTAAAACCTTGCCTGTCCCAGATACAGCTTCCCTGCACAGAAGAGGGTCTGTGCTACATGCTCAGACAAATCCTTACCAGCCAGGGAAGGACAAATCATTGGGGCCAGGAGAGACCTTTCCTCTCCCAGCCTTGCATGGAACCAACATGCCAAGCAGTGGAAAGAGGGCAGCTGACCCCATGGCTTCATCCACTGCGTGAGTGGGGGATAAGCCTGTGCTGCAGATATTTGCTGCCTGTGGCTGGAAGAGACAAAGGTATCCGGAGTCACGCGTGGCTGGATTTGTCAGCAGCTCGAAAGTGGTGAAATGCACAAACATGGCTACACAGCTCCTGATCTATCTGGGCTCTAAATGACTTACAAAGCCTCACCCAAGGTCCTTACTCTTCTCCCTCTAAGCATAACACCTCATTTCAGATGAAGGCTTGAATGGCCTTGTAAATTCATTCAAAAAAACCCAAAGTTTTTAAAGATCTGGAAGACACCAGCCCTTGGAGGTATCCTCTCTGCCAGCTAGATCTGCATCCCCTGCATCAGCAATAAAGGCTGTGACTTGATTATAATTAGAAGGGCTTATGATTACCTACTCAATCATATAATTAAGTCCCTAGCTAGAAATACAAGAGCAATGACAGTCCTACAAAGGCTGTGTTTTTTGTTCAAACCACCAAAAGGCTTTGGAGATGCTTCACTGTTTCCTCCTGGCCTGCCCATCCAACCTCTGCTTGAATTTACCTGAGACAAAAAGAAATCAGACTTCCTTTGCTGGAAGTGGGAATTCCTCATGGACTCCTTAGCACTGAGATTGTAGGGAGAATCCACTAAAGACTCTTGAGTGGGATATGAGGAATATTCACGGTGGTTTGGGGAAAATTTCAAGCAAAACCAATGCTGAACACTGAATACAACTCTAGCATGGACAGATAGATGAGAGTGGAAAAGTTTAGAAGACAGATCCCTATGCTCAACCTACTCAATCATATAATTAAGTCCCACTTCAAATAGTTCTTAAATTTTGCTGTAAGAAGCCAGAACCTGCATGGTACCATTCAATTCAATTCTCCTCTTTCCAGTTTCAACCTCTATAGGCATGGCCTTCCTTCAGAGCAAAGGATGAGGATGCATTTCTAACATGTTGCAGGTATGTCTGACACAAGAAAACACCAAACCTGCTCAATCCTTCTCTCTTGAAAGCTCATTTCTTATAATAATTCTTCAGAGTTATTTTGGAACAAGACCAGGATCTGTGAATTAAACTTGTCTCTCTTTGTAAAGAATCAGAGCAAACTTTGCACACTGTTAGGATCCAACCCTGGCATCAGAACATGAGCGGCACACACAGATTTTCCCAAGACAAAATCCCTAAGAGCTATTTATTCCTAAAAAGTACTTCAAAATACTTTTTAAATCTTGTCCCCAAGATGATCACAGGCTCACAACGCAGAAATCAAGTAAGTTCTACAGATTTTTAGACTAGCTCTGTAAAACTGCCCCAGGGAGGGTGCTAGGAAGATATTCCCCAACTTCTGACGTTGACTGAGTCCTGTTACAACCAACACCAATCTACTCAGCAGGTCTGCCTAGCCCCTCTCCTCACTACCTTCAAAACAAAACAATAAGGATTTATTCCTTTTATTTATTGCCCAGTACAGCCAGGGGAGTAGTGGTTTATATTCCTTCTGAGCCTCATCACTCAAATTGCCAAATTCAGCCATCTCTGCACAGGTGAAGCAACAACCACCACAAATCCCACTGGAGGTGTCCTCAGAAGCTGCAGGACTGCCAGGGCAGGTCAGAGACAAATCTTGCTTAATGGCTGTGGTGCATGAAAATAAGACTCTAGATTAAATTTGCAGCCTGGCAGTTAAAAAAGAAAAAGAAAAAGGAAAACCATTCTTCCATCTGCAAAGCAAGTGCATTTGATCTAGAAAGCAATGAGATTCTGTAAATATAACACCTCCAGATGTATTTCTTTCCTTCCAGAGCAAACCATTTGGCCACTGTCAGCTTAAATGATTTCACCTGGTTTCTATTTTCTCTTTGAATACCAACGATGACCAGCTGACTCATTTTTACTTTGAGAAGTACAGGATCTGGATTACTTGGCTTTACACTGAAACCATGACCCCAATTCACTGGGAATTTTGCCTCTGATTTCTATGCTGCCAGGATTTAACTTTCAAGTCTTTCATCCAGCTCCTCTTCTGCTTTTACTGTTAGGAAAACATTTGTTTCAGCCCCATTTGGTCATGACTATGTTTGAGAATGCCTCTCATGGTTCACACTAGAAGAATTTGTACCGTGTCATTTTGAAATGCCTCCACGTGCACGCTCACTGGGGGGCAGTGAGATACCTGCTATCTTGCACAGCATCAGGGTGTGTCTTTAATTGCACCTTTATGGAATTAAAGTTTAATTGAGAATCAAGTACAAATTCATCTCTTCGTGCCTGATTCTCCTGTCCTAAGTCCAAAAGTCATCCTACTTGAAACTGAGAATCAGGCACCTGGAGCTCATTGCCCTACACGCTCGTTTTAGCAATAGCTCCTGAAAGAAGTTTCAGAGCTGCTGCTAGAGGGAAGTTAAAAGGCTACAGAATAACCTAATGATTTCTCAACCTGCTCACAGCACAGGAAAAAACTTGACTTTCTCCCAGCCTCCACCATCTACCAAGGGACATTACAATGACATGTAATCAGAGTATTTAGTGACATTTCCAACCATGACCTCAGGAAACAGGTCCTTCCAGCCTCTGTCCAAAACTCAAGAACCGGCTCGTTAAGAAATAGCTGTGTCAATGGGTGTAATGCAAACCATCAGAAAGCCTTTAAGCCAGTGTTACCTGTGGTCTTCCACCTCTCTGCTCTGCTAGGGGACATGGCACTTGTTTTCTCTTTGGATCTGCAGGATGCTGAGGGCTAATGGGATTTGTGCTGACTGCTGTTGTGGATGGCACATACAAATCCCTTAATGCTGCCCCATATATAACACAGGCTGAGCTCCCAGCAATGAGTCACAGTACTAACTGTATAAATGTGCTTGTGGTGTGCTGCTGGATCCAGGTACAATTAACTCCTTACTCCGTAGGAATACATACCTGATTGAGGGCATGGCAGCCCTATTATGGTTAAACTGCTGTAAAATGAACGTGATGGACTCCCCCCAAGGGAGATCACTGAACCACTCCCTCTGCAGGTTCACCACTGGCTGAGTGATGTTTGGTCCACATTCAATGCTTGCAGCAAAAATTAATGTTATGATTCTAGCAGAGAGATTATAAAGTGATTGCTTTTCAAGATTAAGAAAAAAATAAAATTTTAGTGCTGTGTCTTCAGAAAGTTACTACCCTAAAAGCAAATTTAAAGCCGTAGGCGAGAAGATAAATTAATCAAAGAATACAAACAAGGAGCCGGGGGGTGAGGAGGGAGGAAAGATTATCTCATCATGCTGCGTCATTGCAGGATATCTCAACACCCCATCGCAGGGAATGGAGGGAGTGAGCCCTGAGGGAGAGGCAGATAAGAAGAGGGAATCCAGCTTGGGGTGCAAGAGAAGGAACAGCCAGATCCCACAGCATTGTATTACTTTGCCAACCACTCATAGAGAGGGAACCTGCCACAGGAAAATGTAAAAGAAACAGAACTCCTGGGGCTCCCTGAGACACGCCAGGCCTCCAGGAAGCCAGACAAGTGTCTCAAGGTCTGCATCCTCTACAACTGTATCTACTTCTCTTGGGTTGCCAGGGTTAGAGCTGCCATTGAGCTAAGTCACTATCTGTCATATTTGAGAAGTGGCAGCAACAGAACGAGGGCTAATGCTTTTAAACGAAAAGACTTAGAATAGATATTAGGAAGAAGTTCTTTACTGTGGGGGTGGTGAGACACTGGCACAGGTTGCCCAGAGAAGCTGGGGATGCCCCATCCCTAGGAATGTTCAAGGCCAGGTTGGATGGGGCTCTGAACAACCTGGTCTAGTGGAAGGTGTCCCTACCCATAGCAGGGGGATTGGAACAAGATAACTTTTAATGTCCCCGGCAGTGCAAGCCATTCTGTGATTCTACAATAGCCAAGTTACACCTCAACCCTAATTTTTCACAGAATAAAGTGAGTGTATTCTTCCATTCACAAATCTTGCCAAAGAGTCGTACAAACTCAGAGCAACTTGAGAAATTTCTAGGATGGTGATTATAGCTACAATATATTTCCTTACTCTAGAAGCACCGTGCACACTGTGCATTGATTTAAAATCTGCACCTTTCCATAACCTGCTCTCCCTTGAGCTGCCCAGGGCTGTCTGTAGGCTGGTGGCCTGGGGAGCAGTGTCCCCAGCAAAGCATGCCCTGAGCGATCTCTGCGGGGAAGCAGAGAGCCTGTTAGCAGGCACAGCCCAGCCCGCAGCTCCTTTGTGCCATGAGCAGCATCTCCAGCCCGCGGGTCACACGCAGACACCCCCGGGGGCTGGACGGCGGGGGAACAAGTCACGGGGGGCTCCGGGGTGCGGGCAGACCCGGGGTGCGGGCAGACAGGGGCTGCCGATGCGGGGAAGGTGGGGCGGCGGCCGGGCGAGGTCGCGCTCCCCGGGGGCGAGCGGGGCAGCGGCGCGGGCGAGCGCTCCGGGCCGGCCGACATTAGAGGGCACCATTGCCCCGCGCATCGCCGCATCCGCGGCCGGACAGGGGCTGCGGCTGGCGACGAGGGGCACAGACCTGCGGAACGGGGAGGGACGAGGTGCGGGCACGGCCCGAGCGCAAGCGCTGCTCGCCCCGCTCGGGTTTCCGCCAGCGCCGCACGGACGGGGGCGAGCAAAACTTGGGTTCGTTTACTCTCCCTCCACACCGTTTTTAAGGTCTCCATCGTCGGGATTCTCTAGACGCCCTCCACTTCTCGAGTGTGCGTTGCTTTCATAGTCAGATCTCAGGACTTCTCTAGTGCTTTGGGGAGTTTTTTCGCACTCTTTAGGTTTTGTTCCCTCTAGGCATGCGCTGGGATCAATGTGAAGGTGCCTCTGATGCGCTTATCGCTGCTCTTGGGCTTGCTTTTGGGAGCAGGCACCTCCCCTCCGCAACAGCCCAGGCCATGAACGATCTCCTTCAGGACTCGTGCTAGACGACTACCAGCAGTAAAAAACCTGTTTACTTAAGAAACGTGAAACCAAAAATAAAACCTGTGTAATGGCCCCTTCGCCACTACCTCCCCCTACATAAAGTAGAAATAACCTATGAAAAGCTGCTCCAAAAATAATATTACCGTGGATCGAGATGAAAGGCGAGGGGAATGTCAAAACAAGCAAAATGCAAACCTCTCGTTTAATGCAAAGAGTGGCAATGAACTGGACCTGTGAGCGTAGAGCATGACTTTGACAGCAATTACACCAACAGAAAAGCAAGGAACATAAATAAATGGAGCATTTAACTACTGCTGGAATATAACTAACACAGACAGCAGGCAAAAAAGAGCCACCCTCCGCAGGTAGGTACTGCGAGCTCAAAATGCTGCTGGGTACCTGCCATTCCCAGCCTGCTTTCCCCGCTAACAGCACAGCATCCTGCAAACGAGCCAGGCTCCCAGTCAGGATGAAGGGCCAGATGGCGAGTGGAGTTCATCTAGTAAAACGACATGATGGAAAGAGCAAAAGAGGAGTGTGAAGAGAGAATGCAATGGCCCCTGGTGCACTGGCAGGTCCATCAATAGATTAGGCTAAATTCACTGCTACCTTTGTGCTACCCTAATGATGCACAGCAGCTGGACAGCAAGGCTGGCTCTTCTTTTAACAACCAAGAACAGAAAGAATAATAAAAAACATAATTAAAGGAAATTACATTAAATGAAGCAATTTTTTTCTGAGATATTAGCTTATGCAGTTTTTTGAGAACACAACAAAAAGCAATTCAAATTGAATTAAAGCTGCCAGAATTTTTCCAGGGTTCTGTTCAGATTGCCTTTTCCAATTTTAACCCCTGAACTAGTGTGGTTTCACACAGCAATCAAATATAATAACTTGACATTTTATGACCTTGTCAAGAAATGGAAAATTCTGAGTCTATACCAGTTTGAATAATTTGAATTGTCACTTTGGTGGTAGAAGAGCCTTGATGAGTTTGAGCAGCCTGTCCTAACTTGAACCTTAATTGTAATTGGTTTATTTAAGCAGGATTCCAAAGTACCAAGCAAAATTACCACTGGTATAAATGCAAATTGCTTATGACCACATGCATAGTAAAAGAGAAGTGCAAAGGAGATAAAGTACCAGTGCCTATTGGTCTGTGCCTTTACTAAAGCAATTATGGGATATAATACATTCTGAAATGAAGCAATCACATGTGGATCACACAACATTTGAAGAATCTTGAGTTAAACATTGCTGAGCGTGGATGATAACCCTGCACTAAAGGAAATGAGAAGAGAGCAAAGCACAAACCTCCCAGCCTCAGGGGCCCAACAACAGGTCTGCTTGTCTGGCGGCATGCTGAGGACAATCCCTGCAGGAGAAGTTCACTCCAAGACTTGCCAAAAGACAGAGGAGGGCTCCTCCATGGCACCATGTCATGGAGACTGTTTGCCTCTATACACAAGCATCTCACTAAACCCTCTTTTCTGAGTAAGTTAACCTGGAGCTGCACAACAGCCAGCCCCACCAGAATGACAGCACCGAGAATCTCTCTTTCGTTACCTCCGTAACTTCTTATCAAATCTCCTTGGTTGCTCCTTGCTCAGTTTACAGTGCAAGGACCTCTCTTCCCCTATCTGCCAAGCCATTCGACTCAGCCCTGGCTCTGACAGTCAACCTGGACCCTTTCCAAACAGAAATAGTCAAATGCAATAAACCTCCTGCAATTGCAATCCCTTTGCAATGATGCACAGGCCATAAAGGAGTTTGCTTTCCCCTCCCCTCACCCTTTTGAAACAGAGCAGCCAGCAGGAACACACACTAGTTAAAGTCATTATTTTTCCTGACATAAGCAGATATGACTTGGATATTTTGAGCAAAAACGTCTCATTCTTATGGGGCATTGTTCTAACCATAGCAGTAATTACTCTGCTCAGTGTTCTGGAGTAGGAATTTCTAAAGAAGTTAATAGGCTTGGTGGTAGGAGCTCTTGGGTAAGATTTTGTGGCTCATGTTAGGCAAACTGCTGGTTTGGAGGATCATAACCTACCCCTCTGGCCTGAGAGTTCACAGATTCACTAAATTAAAAACATCTCTCTGTGCATACAGTACTTCTTCCTCAAATGGGCTGGATGCTCTCTATCTCCACACAAAAAAAAAGAAAAACAGACACTGCTATAACTGGCAACTTGTGAGCAGAAGGTGCCCAGGACTGTCACCACCAGCTTAAAACCTAAATGTACAGTGAGACAAAAAAACCCCAGTCAAAGCTTTAGGGAGCATTAACAGCGAGGAAGCTGAACTTAAAAAACAGGGCTCAAACCTGAGCTGCTTTACCTCCCAGGTGAGCTGGAAGGTGAAGTGGCCTCAAAGACAAGGCAACCCCTGAACGCTGAAACCGTCGTTCCTTGCGTCCCTCAAGCACTGCGTAAATATTGGCTAACCTCGGGAAAGGGTTTGGAAGGACAACGACGTGGATTTTGCAGAGGGCACGCCCACATCTTGCAAATAGCAGGGGATCTTGCTCGCTCAGCTTTCATGGCAGGAATGTCTAAAACCGAGGAGGCAGAACACAGGAAAGGCGGCCGCTGGCCTCGCCGGCACGGGGGGAGGACGGCAGCAGGTTCGCGAGGACTCCTCACAAAGAGCCCCTGTCTGCAGGGACCTGGCCATTGCCTTTCGGCTCGACTCTTGAATAGAGGGCACTTTTCCAGCAGGTTTCTTGGGGAACTCAAAGTATTTTCCCTGCACATTTATTCCTAAAACCACCCCAACCTACATCCCGAGAGATGCGTTTGATGGCTGCTGAGAGAAGTCCCCCGGTGAACACTGTGCCATGTTCACCACGTTCCCCAGCCATCCCAGCTTGCGAGACTCACCCCCTCTCTCCTGGCTGAACCCGTGCCTTACTGATGCTCACCTCCTGCTTTTTAAGATGAGATGCTCTTAGTGAGGAGGAACTAGGAGAGCCTTTTCACAACCTGCTCCCTAAATTATATCCTTGGGGCCAAGAGACCTCCATATGGCCACCTTCAAGGGCCGTTTTGGGACAGAAAGGACAGTGGGGTAATCGTCACCTAAAACAGCCACGTGGGTAGGTTGTCCAGCTCACCTGGGAAACTGAGAATGGCTGTTGAGAATATAACATCTGAACAGGCATCTTTAAAAGAAAAAAAGTCTTCACATTTCCTAAAACACCAGTGCTACCCCCATTAGTGAAATGAAAGTGGTCTGTCTGTACCACTGGTCAGCAAAGTCTTCTGCCAGGTGTGACTCCATGCCTGCCCAGGAAACAAGTGGGGATCTGCACCCTGAAGGCACTTGCTGCATCTTCTTCTCTCAATGACCAAGCTACAGACCCTTCCCAGTGAGCACCCCACCGGTCCCCACAAACATCAGGAAATGACTTCAGGAGATCAAACCTGTCATGGCATCTCGCTGCTCAGCAGCCTGAGCACGGATAGATCCTTCCTACGCAGGGAGCCAGGCTCCAGCATTCTCTCTGCCAGCAGCAGCCAACCCCAGGTCCATGGGTCCAAACCCACGGGCACTGCTGGTACCTCCGGGTGCGGGCAGACTTCGGAAGCACCACTGAAGGTGCAGTACCTGGGAGGTGGCGGGGGCTGTCCCAGCTGCCACAGGCTCCTCACCGGCATGGCAATTACAGGAGTGAGGGTCCCCGGCAGTGCTGGAGGGCTGCTCTGCCATGGACATGGGCTGAATGTGGAAACACCACGGACTTACTTCGGTGCACCTGGCAAGGCCTTTCCATGGGTGCAAAGACAAATTCCCCTCTTCTTGAAGCTGACCTACCTGTATGCACCATTGCCTTAAGGGGCCCAAAGCTGCGAGCCCTCCAGCGAGCCAGCACCTGGGGCAGCCTCGGCATAGCCAGCACATCCTAGGAATTCATATTAATTTTATTCCCTCTAGGGAATAAAACCATCCAAGTTGTCCTTGCTCAAGGGTTTGAATTTCCCAAAGGCAAGAGCCATAGGGACATGAGGAGTGAGGGGGTCCCCACACACACTGCAGGAAAGAGGTTCATCTTTCCCCTTATTGCCTGCAGATGAAAAATATCATTGCCATGATGACCCTCTGAGATGCGTATCAACGCTGTGATGATGTTCTGGGACCAATTTTAGCACGGTGTCAATTATGCTCCCCCTTCTTCTCCTTTCATACTCCTCCATCCCAAAACAACAAAAGGCAATGATTGCAGTGACCTGCAGAAAATGTAAAGCACAAGCCAGCTGATCCCTGGCAACACAATAGCGAGATTAGTTCATCTGCAGTGAACAAACACGTATTATGTGGGTTTTAAAGTTAGGAGAGGAAAATGCTGTGGTTTTCATGTACTTCTATTCACTAAGGCTGCAAGTTATTACTTCCATGCAGCTGAGAAGCCCTATTTTTAAAAATAGCCTTCAGCTTGTTTTGAAATCTGCAAACATCTCGCTTTGTTTTGCAGCAGTGTAATAAAAATCCCCGAGCCAGAAACGATCCCGTTTTCCTCCACACGCATCACCTCCCCCGCCCCAAACCCCCGCGCTCCACGGATGCTGAAAAAATTCCTGGCGACACTCCTCGAGGAGAAAAAAAAAATAAAATCCCAACCAAACAAAATAATAGCAAAAATAACAGTAAAAACACTCCCACACGCACAGCTCACGCGGAAAAGGCAACCCGGAGCGGGGGGGAAAAAACAACCCCGAAAGCCGGCGGGTTGGAAGCGGCGGCGGAGCCGCGGCCGGCGGCAGACAAAGGGAGCGGGGCCGGCAGCGGGCGGGGAGCGCGGCGGCCGCCCCCCGGGG
>VZTG01010319.1:393017-407585 GCA_013397845.1 Melanocharis versteri
ACAGCCGCATTATAACCCACCAGCTAGATAGACTCAGCTGCCGCCTCCCCGGCCCGCGGCAGGTACGCGGGGGCGGAACGGCGCGGGGGGGCCGCAGCCGGCCGGACGCGGGGTGCGGGGCGCGGCCGGNGCTTCCAGCCGCCCAGCCCGCTGCCGTTGCGGGGTTTTGGGGGGGCCCGGCCCCTGCGGGAGGGGTTGCCCTGCTGGGGGCCGTGGTCCTGCCCTGGGTGGGCGCAAGGCAGCGGCGCCGGGCACCGGGTGCCTCCCGCTGCGAACGAGCGGCTGTGGCTTCGGGGGACTCCCGGCCCCAAACACACACACCCACGCACACACGGCCTGTGGGCGAGCAGGGCGAGGGGCCTGGTTGGCCACCGCCACACCGTGTGCCGGGGGCGACCCGTGGGTACCCAGGGATGGGGTCCTCCAGGCTGAGTGGGGTCCCGCAGAGCCGCAGTGCAGAGGGAAACCCCAGGCTGGCCTGAGCAGGTAGGGAGGCAGCAGGGCTGCAGGGTGGGCTACCAAAGCATTTTTGGTTTTTCTGCACGCTGAGCATCAGGAGACAAGCAGCAGCACCTCCGCCCCTGATGCTCAGGGCACCGGCGTGCTGTGAGTGGCAATGCTCCTTCGGGCGGCACGGCTCTCCTCGCCCCCAGGGTAATCCCAGGCTGCGCTGGCAGCGAGGGGCAAGGGCAGGAGCTGTGCTCGCAGCTGGGCACGGCGGGGGCTGCCCACCGGAGCGGTGTGCGTGAGCCCCGCGTTGCAGGAGCTGCGTTTTGTTCCCTCCCGCTTGCCCAGACGCCTTCCCCTCGCCTCGCAGCGCTGCTCTGTGTGTGCATGTTTTGTTTGGTTTTGTGTTTTTGTTTTTTCTTTTTTTTTTTTTTTTAAAGTCCATAAACTTGTGATTTTCTGTGCAACTTGTGGGGAGCGAATCAGTATGAGGGAGCACCCTTCTCATTGAAACCGGAGGTGAATAAATTATGAACAGGCGAAAATTGGAACAATGTCTCTGAGCGAGTGTTTTCTAGAGAGTTACTATTCCAGGCTTTGAAATCAATTGATACATAATTGGATTCCTCAAGAGAGGACAAACAAGGGCTGCCATTCACCCCCTCCTTCTCCCACATGCATCCCAAAGAGAGACCGGAGGCTTTAGCAGAAACCAGACAGCCAGCATTCTCCAGCACTAAAAACATATTCTGGCTTTGGGTGTTCATTTAACAAACAGATCCTTGAACCTTGCTTCTGTTTTCAGTTTATTTCGACCATGTTTCTTTGTGTTCAGTTCATTAAAACATGTCTCTTTTGAGATCTATTTTTACATTTCAAGAATCCAGTATTGTACTTCTGCGGTGGCAGATGGCCCTAGACATCCAAGCATAAGCTCTTTCCTGCTTTTTTCCCCCTCTTTCTTAGGTCCTTTCTGCGCTGCACTTGAAGCTGTGAGCAGCAACCATCCCTTTTTTGCAAGGTCTGGGGCTGGCTCTCGATTCAGCACAGGGTTCTAACACGTTACAGTCCCTGCTGTGCCCTCGAGGTGTATTTTAAGCATAGCGGATGCTACTGTCTGTAAAATAAGAGCCCTCCACAGCTGGATAGATCCTCATCACACGGGTGGCACGCAGGCTAATTTTGCATCTTTGCTTTGTATTTGCCTCATGTTAATGTTCCGTGGTCCCCCAAGTGAATTTATTAGCGGTTAAGGTTGAGTTTCATTCTTGAGGGAGACAGAAAATAAGAATTTGGTTTTGTGAAAGACAGGAAAAAGCATGCAATGATTAGAAAAAATGTCGTAAAGGGTATTGAGCAAAGCAGCAGCACCCCTAGCCAAGTGGGCCACCTAACTGAAGGCAATGGCTTGGCTCCTCTGGCTACCCTTGGGATTGATGTACTAGCCACAACCACTTCCAAACCTGCTATCAAACATGGATCAGAGTGCTGCAGCCACGAGCATAATTTTTGTCACATATCAGTAGGACTAAAAAGACCTGTACCAGCAACAAGAAAAGAAAAGCCTGCCTGAGCTGCTGTAGACCCATTTCTTAGGTAAGGCATCAATAGTGTAGCCTACAATAAGCTGTGTGTCTTGACAACATTACAAACAGAATGACAAATTCCTCCATCTTATTAGGTCACGGGATCTTTAGGAGAGTGTAAGGTAATGTATTATTATTATAAGGTAATGTAGGGTAAAGTTATGTATTATTTGGAAGCATAGGCACAGGTAAACCTATGTCCTCTAGTAAAAAAAGGCTGAGAGGTTTTCCTCCAAAGATATCTGTTGAGATAATAACCAAAGCAGAAGTGCTCAAACATATATCTAAGAGGAGGCTATTTTCTCTGTGTTTGCTGCAGAGATGCTATCTATTTGTATCTGCATGTGTGTATGTGGCTATTTCAGTATCTGATTTTGTGTGGTTCACTGTCTCACCTGGGTTAAGCAACAGTCTACAGGCAGAGCCAGCTGGAAGATCTTGGTCAGTGCAGGCGAGACTGCTTTTTGCTGGTCCATGGACAGGGCACGAACACGCTGACACAGTCTGCTCCCTGATGGGAAAAGGGACAATTCCAGAAGCACACAGTGCTACCTACCTCTGCAAGGCAATGCTCTTCCCTGACGCCTGCTCCTGTATCCCAGCCTTGGCCACAGCAGCCCCGCTGCCCTGGAATAGGTGAACAGACTGCAGGCCAGGTTGCTGCCTCAAGCAGTCCCTTGCTTTAAGTGATTGCACACCTCGTGTCCCGAGAGAGCCCTGTCTACTGGCAAACTGAAGAGTAATATGGATTTGACTTTGCCTCGAAGTTGTATTTTTTCCACCCTCCAGCCTTCGCACAGAAATCTCAGCATACATCTTTATGCCTTTTGGTGGATTTGGACAGGAGATTAATACGTACGCAGCTCAGTGGAACAAGTTTCCATCACTGCTGCAATTCCTCTTGTGTTGCTGGCCCCAGGCACAGCATGGAGTGAGTGCAGCTGGGACCACCAGGGACTCCTGGCTGAGGGTACAAAATGCTTTGGCCCCACCAGGGGAATATTAGAGAGGAGGGCACAGCAGCAGGACTCATGCTGGCAACCACAGACTCCTCCAGGATGAGCCTGTTTCAGGTTTGCCTTGTGTCACCTCCAAAGAGCCCCAGGTTTCTGAGAGTGCACAGGAGAGGAACAACACAAGCTTCTTCCTTTCCCCTTCACATGGAACCCCTCTACCTTCTTCTGATGGGACCGCACTCAGAAATGAGAAGTGGCAGAAGAAATCACTGTGTTAGAAGGTATCGCCACCTCACTAAACACTTGGGACTTCTGCAAGCCAGAAACCATTCTTTTTACCTCCTTTCGAGTGCCTCCTCCCTCTAAATTCAGAAGGTGCAGTTGAAGACAGTTTGGGAGTGAAACAACCCACAGACTCACAGCCTGGATGGAGGGGAGCCTTGGCAGCTGAAAGCCAAGTGTTAGAGAGGTCAGAGAAAGACAGTAAGAACACAAAAGTGGAGAGCAGGAAACATTCACAGGGCAAGGAATATCTGGGGCTTGTCAGGAAAGGAAAGAAGAAGAAAAAAAAAGCTCTGCAGATCAAAGCTTGATTAATCTTAATCCTCCTGAAAAGTGCCCAGGTCCTTCCAACATTTGCTTTTTTTCCTTTCCCCATCATCCTTGCTATTGCTTGTCTTGGTGATTTGCTTGAAAATGTATTAGGCAACTCCAGATCTTTCACTGTTAGAAGCATGAAAATAGAGGATAGGTACTATTATCCACTAAGCAACACTCCCACAGTTAGCACAGTCCTCTAGAGAGACCTGCCAGATAATGGCTTTTGAGAGGAGCTTAGAGACATCTGGAGTAGCCATTTTCCCTCTTTGTACATGGAAAATAAAGATTAGCTAGGGCACAGGGAGGGGGGGACTAAGAATATAATGAAGGGCAATGGACAAACCAATGTCACATTGCCCATCTGTGTGACTGGCTTCAGGTCTACTCCTGCAAAATGATTTGTGCAGACTCCCCTGAAATCCATGGGTTTCTGTGCAGGTGGAAGAGCTCCCCATTGGTTTGTGAGTTTGGGGTCTCACATCACAGGCTCTTTGAGGTGGATTTTGTCTATAAAGCAGCTGGTCCTTTCTGAGTGGCAGATGCAGAAATAAATTTCTCTTTTTTTTATGAATAAGTCTTTTCAAGAGTTTTCTTTTCTTTGTATGACCTGGTTTTCTTTTTAAATTTTGATCATTTTCATGCAAAAGACTTATTCCAACCAATTCTGCATCAAGGGCCACTAGAGTTTGGGGCTGAGCTCAGTTGTCACTCTCTGGGCCGCATACCCCATTGGAGTGTGACAGCTCCAGCACTTGTAATCAGAGATACTCACAGGGACTGCAGAGGTGATGGTCACGTTTAAAGCATCGATGCCATACTGGGGATGACGTTCCTAGATATGGTGCCTGCTTACAGAGGTATTTGTGGATTTTGTAGTGTGGTTAGAGAAGAGATGCTCTGCAGGACAAAGCCAAAACTTCACATCCCTTAGGGCGCGGGTTCAGCCCCGCAGCAGGAGCTGCCCAAACCACGTTGCAACGCAAAACGATGGGAAAAAAAAAATCACATTCGCGCGGGCTGCGGCCGGGCTGGGGAAAGGGCGAGACGGGGCTGTTTGGGAAATGCCTTCCTTTTCCCCGAGCACCCCCGGGCCCCGCCGGGAGCGGGGCGGGAGCGGGGCCGCAACAGCACCGCGTCGTGTGCGCTCCCTCTGCTGGCCCCGCCGCGCCCCCGCACGCCGGGAGGGGACAGACAGACCCTCCCCAGGGTCCCCGCCGCTCCACTGCGGCGACCGCCACGGGAGCGCGGGGAGCGCCCGGGCAATTCCTCCCGGCAAGGGTGAACATCCCCAGCGCAGCCCCCGCTGCGCTGCCGCTGCTGCTGGAGCGGCGAGCGTGGCAGCCGAAGGTGGAGGCGGATGGGAGCCGGGGGACGCGCTCCCTGCATCCCCCGCATCCAGGCGTTCTTGGAAAAAAAGAGTCGTTTGAGCCACGTTCCAAAAATCTACATTGCAATGCACTCACACAGACACGTCGCCTCCCAAGACTGCTGAGCATCCACCTGGAAAAAGAGCGCAGAAGAACAAACGTGTAAGGTCACACCACGCCTCACTACAATCTCACCTCTCAGTTTTGGGGGATAAACCCAAAGGCAGTGAGGGGAGGACAAGCAGAGGCACTGACAACGTTTTCTCACGTGCTGCAGTGTTTCTGGGTGAAGAGGCGTGTGAGGAGTCCCACTTATGCTCCTGCCGTGAAGACCTTAACCCTGAGCAAGAAATGAAGCTGCAACTCCAGACTCCTTGTACGGGGCTGTGGAGAGAACCTGTGCTGTCCCTGGTTAAAAGGGAAGAGCTACAGGTGGAAAAGGGCAACAAATAAACAAGTCTATTTTGGGACAAAGACACCTGTCCAAAGCCACCCACCAGGAGCTAGAGTCGCTTGTTCAACCCCAGTGAGATACAACTCACGTGATGCTTAATGCAGGAGGTTTTACCAATAGCTGCAAGATGCTAGGGGTGTGTGTGGGGCAGCTAACTATGCTGGAGTGAGAAAACAGAAACCTTTGTACTGCTCCTGTTCTCACGGCAGCTGGACTTCTCAAACAAGGTGGTTGTCACTGGAACAGTTTGTATCTGACACCTTTCTGACGCAGCATTTCCGAACTACGCTGCTTTTGAGATAAAGGGAGCAAGTCACATTGACTTTAAAATTATTAGTTGAGATCATCAGGTGCACTTCCAAAACCTTGACGATTTTGTCGGTCTGCTTAGACCAATGAAGGCAATAATAGAGTTCTGACTCATTTGATGTTTATCCATGTGGTTGGGCTGGAAGGTTTGATTTCTTAAAGCTTAATTTCTATTTCACTGAAACATATTCCTGTATTTCATATGTAAATAAACAGAGAAAGTTTGACCCTTGTTGCCATCCTGCTTCCCACCTGCTCCATTCTTCCCAAACTCCTCCAAACCCAGACTCCAGTCTGACTGCTGCAATTAGAGTAGGAATCACAGAGCAAGTGTTTTAATTGGCCATAGAGCACACGGCACGTTTAAATCTCCAGTGATAACACAGAGAATACAATGATTAACCCTGATGGTTTTTAAGACAAGTATGTACAGTTTTAATTTTATTACACAAAAGCACCTGAAGTGATTTTAAAATGAGGGTAATGCTTTTTCACTATAGCCAGGTGAGTGATAGCAAAATTAAAGTACTTAAATGTTGATTTTTGGATGGATTTTAAAAACTCCAAGTGCCGTGTTAGATAACGTTTCACTAATAACTGACGTACGTGTAATTTGGCCAAAGAAAGGTGGCAGAGTTGTTCCAGGAGCAAAATCTACCATTATGCAAAATCAAATGCAGTATTTTTAAGAGAAGTATTTAGTAAAAAGAAGAGGTAACAAAACATACAGAATCCCAGAGTGACAAGTGGACAAAAAAGGGGCAGGAGCAGTATTCAAACAGAGGAGATAAGGCTCAAATTGTAACAAATGCTGTTTGAATAACCACATTAGAGGTCCAAAAAAAATATAGGACAACTAGTGAGGCCAACACTAAGAGTGTAAAGAGAGAGAAAAGAAAGTTTTAATCAAAATAGTGAAGAACTAAAGGGCAGGATTGTGGCAGTATTTGGAAAATGTTTCCTTATGGTGGGGATCTCAACTGGTCCATAGCTTGGGCTGGCTGGTGCTTCGTTCTTGCCAGAATCCATCTTCAGGATGGTTCAGGCTGGGTTCATTGAAACACAAGGACCTTAAATTGCTGGTTAGGTACAGAAAACTTGCTTTAACGTGTTTTTGTGCAGTTGAGTATGGAAAGGGAAGAAAAGGAAGCAAATGGAATTGCAGTGAATGGGTCTGTGAGAGGGGGAGCATTCCCAGGGTAAGTGGGGAGCCCTGAGAGGGAGAAGGAGCACACAGGTGGATAGTTTTGGGATCAAGACATTGCACAGTGAAGAAGGATATGCCAAAAACCTGGCCCAGTCTGATCTGCCTTGGCTCCTTCCTAGAGGACCCTGAGCTGAGCAACAGCTGAGACCCCAAGAGCTGAAACTGTTCTCCATCAGTAGCATTTATACACCTGCCAAATGGGACATTGCATGGCTCCCCTATAGAGTATACCTGGTTAAACCCTAGCTTGTACCTGAGGGTAACATCACAGACAATAGGGCTTTTTTGGCAGCTCAGTGCATGTTTTCTGCTCTTGATCTGCTCCTGATAAACAGCGTAGAGGAGATTTCTCTATTAGAGGCAAACCTACTTGCCTAACATCTCCAAAATACACCACAAGAAAATTACTATCCTAAGCTTTCCTTACTTGTGTTTAACAGAGAAAGGAGATGATGAAGTGTTTTGTTGACTCCTCTACAGATAAACACAGAAAGATTAAAACATCACCCCTAGATAGGTGCCCCTCCATCCTCCTTGGGAACACACTGGTAGCGCTACTCACCCAGGACATGGTCTTTCCCAAGGCTCTCTGCAGAGGGAATTAGGTAATGAGCGGAGCAAAGAGCCAGCAGGGAGGAGTTGTGTTCATGGGGGTATTCCTGCTTGGCTTCCCCACACCTGTGAACATCATGGATCTGGCAAAGAACACAATAATGCTCAGAGGCTGCAAGCTGAAGTCAATTATGTGCCAGGTGCATACAAACCAGGTTTTGTCCACTTTCAGGATGCTTTGCAATCTGATCACACTTCCCAGCTCCACCCCCACCTCCTCAAATAAAGAGCTAAAAAGCTCCTTTTGGTAACAAAGAAACCCAAAAACTTTTGGGTAATTCTATGCGTTCAGAAGCTGCAACTCAGAAAACAAATCATCCGATCATCATTGGTGGAGTAATGGCAAAGCTGCTGTTTTAAGCCACTGCCTTCCCTGTTCATTGCCTAAATACCATTCATTTCAAGCCACAGTGTGATATCTAGCAGCAAATTGCTGTGGCAGGCTGGTTTCCTGGGAGACATCCACCTTCATCCCATGGTCTGTGTAACCAGGAGAGTGCTAAGCCTGGCTCAGCTCCCACTGCATCCCCTAACAGTATTTTCACCAGCTCCAGCAGGAGGTATTCAGGCCTGGAGGAACAGTGCATTTATGCAATCTCAATGAATCCTCATTTCGATGACGGCAAAAATTGCCTTCTTATTTGACCTGTGAGCAGTGAATCTGCCAGAGAGGAGGCACAAGGCAGCCAGAGGAAAAATAGTCCTTGTTTTGCAATACAAACATGTTGGTAGTTCTTAACTTTCTATCCTAACCTTTAAGGCAGGGTAAAGCTGGAAGTGCCACCAGTATTCCCAAGTCCATAGGGAATAGTCCTCATGTGGTGTTTTCTCAGCACGCTTGGTGAATGCCAACACTTTTTGCCTATGTTTGAGATGAGTGTGTGACCAAAAGCCCGTCTCTTATATTTGGATTTGCAAAACGTGCGGGGTGGAGTCTTTTCAGGTGAAAAAAGAGCTGCTGAGAGGAGCCATTGGCATCCATCTCCCCCTTTGTGGAGGACAGGAATGATGCAGTCGCTGACCGTGCTGCATAAAGTTTTGAAGAAATACAAATTTCTCTCCTGATAAACCTGCAGTTTTCCATGCACAACTGGCTTTGAAGGAATCTAACCCTATTGGCTGGTTACTCAGAAACTTCTCAAGAACCCAAAACATTATTAGTCCATAAAACCTTTTTTTGTGCTCTTTTCCTGATGAAAAGAGCTTAGAAGAGGAGGGACTGGACACGTCTATTTTGAGTTCAGTTCAGCTGGTAGATAATTCTTCTAAACATGTGAAAGACATTAACCAACACAGAAATAAGAAATTCTAACAGATAGCTTTCTCCAATTAGAAATTGTATGGTTTTGTGTGATTTTTTCCCTCATAAGTATATGCCATTTTCTCCCACAGAGATGATGGACAACAGTCTGACCCCTCCTGGCATTTACTGTTTTCCTTTAGAGAGGTTTTGAAGGCTGGAGCCTGATCCGTTCACCATCACATGCTGGATTTTATACTGTATTAAATGTTTTCTTTTGCAGAGATGTTACTCACACGAGCTTGATTGGCAGAGGGAAACTGTTGCCATACATTTCAAACTAAAAACAGTTTCCAGGAATCATCCCTTCAAGTAATTTTGCTGCTAGAACAGTCTTGTATAGCGGTCTTCCCTCATGCTCCCTTACAAAAGGAAGCCAAACTCATGTTGCTGTAATCCATCCTGAATGGTGATGCACTTCAGACCTGTCCAGTGGGTTTATCTCACAGTGCACACCATCTGTGTCTGCTCCCTGCATAAAAATCCCTTCCATTCCTGGAATTGTGATAGGAACTCCACCCTTTCCTGGAATACCTGTCTTGGTAGGCTTATCCAACAAACTTTAAATGAATGCTGTCATTTTGTTTACTAGGCAACTTGCTCCTCCCCAGCAGAGCAAATTCAATCCCTTTTTAAGTTGTTTTTCTTCTTTAGGTGTATGTGTTACCTTGTCATAACTTGTTTAGTTATTGACAACTTGCCACAACCAGAGAAAAACCATCTTCCTCCTCTTGGGTATTTTAATTTAAGCCAGGCTTTTGATGAGTACTTTAGACAGAACAAGCACTGAACAGCTTCTGTAGGCCAAGGGCAGGAGGATGCAGAGATTGGGAGTTCAGCAGGGGTAAAATCTCACCCAAACTCTATCTCACACTGCACTGGTAAACATAGCTACACTAAATACAAAAATCCAAGTCAAAACAGTGTGAAGGTTCTTCCAATTCAGCATAGATTTCATTCTTGATGTTTAATTTCCAGTTTTGTCTGCATGCTTTCTAAAGCAATAGAAAACACTTGTTCTGTATGTCTCCCTTTCTGCTCATATATCTCCTTGCCTAGATCACACAATCCCTTGTGATCACTACAGTCCCTTGGCCCAGATTCCTACCTTGACCCTTAAAAGACTTTTTACAAGTTACAAAATTTGGGCTCCTGTTTTTCCCCTGTAGGTTACACGGCGGTGTTATGGCGTCAGCACCAACACCACCAGAGTCCGGCAGCAGAAACACACGTGCCATAAAGAGTTAGTTACTACTTACCAAGCATTTCCTCTCCCTGCCTCCTCCTTCCCCCATCTGCTGCTCATTTTCTTATCCAGCCTGGCTCATATCTTGGAAATGGCATCCCATTTGGTGGGACACACACTCAGAGTGAAGCCAGACACGTTTGCCCAGTCACGCAGGCTTTACAAAAGCATGCATAGTGATGCAATAATACAATAATTTAAAATACTGTTTACAAGCTCAATCCAAAGCTTCCATGATGGGAGGGGAGCTGATGCCAATAATCTGCATGTGACAATTTGTAATTAAAGAGTAAGAGGATGATGGTTGCAGCTGTGGAGTTGACAAGGCTGATGCAGTTCAGGCTGTTGATTTTCTTTCCATAAACGTAGAAACCAGACTTTGGAGAAACTGTCCCATTTTGCAGGATTCTCTGGTGGCTCTGCAGAAATGTCCTCCATTAACTGCCACAAAAATGTCCCCTACAGATCCCCTCCTGCAGGTGACTGCTGAACATAGGTTCTGACAGCATCTGTGTGGGCTTTGAAGGACCTAAACATGCCACCTGGCACATGGATAGCATGGACTAGAGAGTGATCAACCATGGTGTAAACTAGAGATCAGAGCTCAGCCTAGAGCGCAGCTGGAAACGGTGCCAGTGGCATTTCTGTGCAATTTTACAGACTGTAGATGCTGTTTTGTGCAGACATTGTCTGTAGTAAAACACACACAAACTGTGTATTACAAATGTTGCTGGATTTAAAAGTTTCCTGGAGAAGCAGTGCAAATTTGCAAATCCGGAAAGAATATTACTGGGACTTGTTGAAGTGCTCAATATAAACTGTAACACACAAGCCATTAAAATGAGGATATTTGGCATTCAGAGTCACACATATGGGCCTTTCAAAACCATTCTTCTCATTTGGCAGCTCCTACGGTCCTTGAATGATGCACAACCTCCTTTTATATGTTCCTGTAAGATGCTTCTGCAAAGTTGGCATTTTTTAAAATCAAATTGTGGCAGAGAAATCTGACTAAGAAACACAGATCTGGTCTAAGGGAAACTTTGGAAAACTACTTCATTTGCATGATTACTTTTGCAAATCCTAGCTGATATCTGTGCTTTGTGCTCGGTTTTTCATTTGGCTGCTTCTAGACGTGCAAATCTGGAAGCCTACTCGCTTAGAGCAGCCCTGAGCCAGGCTTTGCAAGCGAAATGTCAGCGCTGTCCGAGGCTGGGGACACTTTCTGTGCTGATAAGCACCTCCTCTGAGTGGCCAAACTGATCCATCTCCCGCTCTGACAGTGCCATTGTCTAACCTGACTGTTGAGCGAGGCTTTAAGGCTAAGCAAAGGATAAAACCCTACAATTGACCATGTCCAATGACTGCCTCCATCATGTGACATTTCCTCCACGTACATAAAGGCATAATTGACACTTTGGACCTTGCAGATGTTTTGCAATTCATTTGGTTCCCACAAAGATACCAGAAAGTAAGTCTCGTGAACTGGCAATACTGTGTTTTCCTCTGAACTCGTTCTTATCTCTAAAAGGTATTTAGATGCAAATTGCATCATGTCTCACGGCCCCACTTGTTTTGCTTTGCTTTTTCCTCTAAACAGACTGTGCCATGATTGTTTTTTTAAAGTATGGAAGTATTCAGATGTTCCTGGAAAAACTGAGTACCTTTGACTTCTTAGATCACATGCAAACAGCAGTATATTCTTCTGCCCTCTGCCCATGGCACTCTGCTTTATGCTTCTTAATTTAATTTGCTTTTCTGACTCTTCAGTGATCCTTTCCAAAGAGAAACCCCTTTGCTAAGAGGCCATTTGCTATGCTGTCCATGAAACAGATCATATGAAAAACTGGTTGGCTTCATCTGGCTCTCGGAGGTTTGGACAAAGGCAGAGCAGCATGGTCAAGTGTGGCCCTCAAACAGTACAGAGATATCTTAGTAAAATCCTAGAAAAATTATCACTTCCTCATGTAATTGAGCAAAGCTTTATATTCTGTGGCTTGTCCTTCCTCTATGTAAAATGGGAAACATGAAGGTTCCCTCCTAGTTCAGCTGAGCTTTTTTCTGTAAGCAGCCTTTGCTTTCACAAATACAGACCCCTTGAACTTTCTTTTCACCCCTATTTGCTCCTAATTAGCTCCCCTGAAGTGACAAGACAGTAAAGGCAGGGATATTGCAATATGCAGTACCTGGCTGGCTCACCTCCCTCACTCTGGATTGATCAGAGGCAAGAAAATGGCAGCTTCTCTTTTCCTCAAGGGAAATAAAACCAGCTCCTTTGGACAAACCCTTCTAGGCTGAAGTCTGCAGGCAAGAACTTCTTCTAGAAGTGAACTGAGTTCTCTCATCTGCTTCCATACCACATGTAACACTTGTGCCTCTGTGTGCCTTCACTTTTCTTTAAATAGAGATCAAAAATTATATATATAAAAATATACATATCTAATGTTTCTTTCTGTGGTGATGGTAAGATGCCTAAGTCAGACAAACTGCTGAGCTCAGCAAAGGGTAACTGGGTGAGATCTATGGCCTGTATCACACAGAAGTTCAGGCCAGATGATCTAGTGGGCTCTTCTGCCTTTAAAATTGATGAAATACTGGAGAAGGAGAGATGTCCTGAGTCACAAGGACCAATTGTCTGCCTTTGCAGGCAATCACAACCTATCGTCTCTTTCACAAATTGATCAAGTGGCACCTTAAAGCTTGGAGGTTTGGCTCCTCATATTTTCACCAGAGTGCTGTTGCAGAAAGCTCCTTCTCTGATGTTTAGAAACATTCAAAAATCTATTTGTGGACAACTTACGTATTTGTTCTCACCTTTGGGTGAAACGGCAATTCTTTTTTCCTGTATGTTTATGGAAACCAACCTTAGCCTTTCGTTTTGTTGAGTTAGACAGAGAAACTCCTAACACAGGCCCTTAATCGCTCTGACCACCCTTGTTACCCTTCTTCTGCTCCGTGCCACTTTCAGGAAAGACTCATCCAGCTCAAGTAACCAGACTGCTTCACAGTGCTCCAGATGAAGGCTCAGCACTGAGTGCAGCTCCCACAATTCTTAAAGAAATACCTCACCTGGCACCGCATGGAGAACAAGAGCACCTTTTGCAGGAAGGCATGGCCTGCTCTGGTTCACTTTCATTTATTCTCATGCTCTGAAGCCAGAGAGATGCTGAGGCACCTCAGGGCTGCAGGTCCCCATCCCTGAAGTCGGGAGAGTGGAGGTAGGAGGGCTGCGAGAAGTAGAAAAAGGCTGCACGACTGAACCCCCTTCTGCAGTCTGTGTGACAGGCCTGGGTGTATGGACCTTCCCTGAGCACCCACAAACACCTGGAGCCCAGGTGCTTCTCCTGCACCTTCCCAGCTGGCCCTGCCTGGTTGGCTAAGTGGAGGGTTTTGCACCTACAGGGATAATGCAGAGGCTCTGATGGAGCAAACTGTTGACAACTTTAAATACATAGACAGGAAAATAGGAACTCCGTCCCTTCCTCCTCACTGTTGAAAGCTGCCAAGCAAAACATGGCTAAGCCAGGCTTGCCCACGATCAGCTCCTTCTCTTCTTGCACATGCACCCCAGTGTGGTCTCTGTTTTATGATCTCATGCCATCCCAAGCATGTGATGAAGAAGATGCACTTACCATGGCACACCTCACGAGCAGGTCGGGGGCAGAACATGCTCCAACACAAAACTGAATTTCATTAGAATATTTAAAACCAGGCCCAGGGTTGAATCTCACCGTTATTTCCTGCCACCAGCCTACAAAAAAGATGTTGTTTCATGAGGGGAAAACCCTAAAATTTTCTCCTCTTTTCCTCATAGTAGATCTGAATCATATTAGGCAAATGATTTAAAAATTGCCTTTAGGTCATATATGTGTATTTTAGAAGTGTTACTTTGAAAGGAAAATCTCCCTTTATAAATGTGTGAAAATAACGTATCAGACTTGATGTTATGACAAACTTATCACAATATCAATATATAGAGTTATTATTTGATACATGTATACAGAACCTCTCTTAACTGTTATTAACTGGTTCTCTAATACTTGACCTGAGCCTGAAATGCAATGCAGTATTTTAAAGTTACTCAGACTGAAGCCTGCAGTTAAGCAAATTTAGCTTAGATATCAGCAGTACTTTCTTAGTTGTGCATTTTTAATGCTTAAACCTCATGCTTGATGTTTTACATTTTTGGACAGGTATTTTCCACTCCATTGAATGAACAGTCTACTTCACACAGATATAAGAAGAATTTGGGGGGATTTTGGCTGATTGTGACAATTACAGATACGTGAGGAAGGTAACACTGCTGGTATAATTGTTCTGTAATGGAACAAATGATTCAGTGGGGCACATGTCTTTTATTGGTGGAGAAAACACCTACTACTTCTTTCTGCTGGTTAAGCTTAGCTTGCTGAAATGGAATTTTAGAGTACTGTGCATAGTGCTTGGTCATGGTTATAAGACAGACCTCGACTCTTTAAATAAGT
>VZTG01010319.1:407963-470067 GCA_013397845.1 Melanocharis versteri
AGGGGAAAACAAAATTAAAATGATTCACCATTCAGCAGGGAGGGGAGAGAGAGAGGAAAAAAAAAAGCAGCTTAATACAGTTGCCATATCTTGCTTTCATTTAGCTAATTTTATCCCTGGGTTTTATGTCAGGTGAATTGCTTTTTTACGCCTGGGAGAGCAGCAATTATTTCTCTCTCAGGAGTCTATCATTTATAAATAAAACCCCTTTGAGACCTCATCGGTCATTTACCATCTGAAAACCCCCAAATGCTTTTAGCCATATGTTCTCCAAAGTCTCCTCTCTCCTCCCCAGAGCTCCCTGCAAAGGTTTCGGCAATGCAGGGGAAAGAGCATTTTTCTTTTCCAGGAATTGTTCTCCCCTTTGGCTGGGAAGGGGGGAAGGAGGAAAACAAAAAGTCAGAGTTGAAGCGGCGGCGTGAAGGACTGGCGCAGGAAGGAAATGCTAATCACGGGCTGTGCTGTGCCAAGGAGCAGTGACTAACGCGCCTGAGAGGGGCAGGCACCACGAAACATCCCGGGGCTCCAGCTCCAGTGCCACCAGAGCCAGCCAAAAGCCCTCCTGCCTCCTGCTGGCTTTGGACCAAGACCTGAATCAAGTTGTGGAAGTGGAAGAACCAGATGGAAGTTAAGGTTCAGGACACTTCAGGGTACTTCAAAGGTGCATTAAGGCACTTAATACGTTTGGGTGCTGGAAGATCAAGCCAGGGCAGTAAAAGTGATGCTCAGGCTGCAAGGAAGAGGGACTGAAATGTGTGTGCTTGGGGCAGTACACTTTGCTTTATGACAAGACCTGCCTTCTGGTACACGTTTCGGCTCCTCTGCTTCTGGTTTCTGTCTTGCAGCTGCAGTGTATTCTCCCACTTCCCAGCACAGGAGAGAAAATAAATGGAAAATAAAGTACTGGCTTGATTGCCAACTGAAAAAACAGGGAAACATTTGCAACCATTTAAGCAAAGGCACTATTTCAAATCTGCTCTATAATGGCTGCAAGTGAGCACACGTGGTGGTGGCTGCGAGTCTGCAGCTCCTGCAGCACAGGCAGAGGAGGGAGTCAGCAGGGGAAGCACCTCTTCTCTCATTCAAGCTTTACAAGACAAATTATGATTAAAAAGATGTTGTGGCTTGCAGAAGACTCCCTGGTGCAGTTGTGACCAGTCCTCACGGGGGTAACTCTTACCTGATTGCTCCCAAAAGTGATCTGAAGAGCATGAATCCCTCTGCCAATCAAACCTGCATACAGTGTTTCAGTGAACAGAAGGAACTAAGAAAGGGACGTAATCAAAGTGAATTTACAAGCAGGATAACAGCCAAAGATGCAGAAAGGAGTAAAACCTGAATCACATTTATGTTTAGGATCCACATATAGACAGCCCAGTTAAAAACCCGATTAGGCAACCATTCGGACTAAAAAATTATTAGGCAATGCTTAAACAACAGATGATACCATCTCACAAACTGCTTGCAACCCTAATCCTTCACATGTGATTATCATTCTTACAGCACTGGTACAGCTTGTATCAACTCTAATGTATTAGTGTTTAAAAATTAATGATCAGTATAATCCCAAGGACATAACATATAGCAGAACTGAAAACTGAATTTATTTTCCTCCTTGGCTTCTTGTTTTTTATTTCCCTGTAAGACTGCCTGCACAGAAAGCAGCAGTGATGAATTTCAGCACAGCTGGCTTCAAAGGTTGTGTGAAACGCACAGGCACTGGGGGCTTGGAGTGCGAGGCTCCCAGACTCGGGAAATTATGGCAAGAAATCTCTACAGATTTGTCTGCACACCCCTGCAGGGAATTTGGCCCTCTCTGATCCCAGACAGTTCACTGAGGGCTGCCTAGCAAACTTTCTGCACCTGGCTGAGAGACTGACCAGCAACTTGATGGGGTCGTGGAAGTTTTATTCCCTTTGTTCCATGGGTGTCTGCCATGGAGAGCCAAGCTTGGATTAACCGAGCCTAAATCCCTGGGCAGCCTGCCAGAGCAACGCTAGCTCTGAAGCAAACGTAGCTCCAGGATGGTTTCAAGACTGGCTTTATAGATCAGCCCTTCTTAGGTGCAAATCCACAGGCAGAGAGCACAATGCCTCACGTCAGATCCCCAGGAAGTCTTTCCCAGAGGAAGCAGTTGCCAGCTCATGCGGGAGCGATGGGAACTTGCCACTCTTTCGGGCCAGCCCTTCCCCAGCAGTGCTCACCCAGCAACTCTGTGTTCTTTGTTGCAGCACCAAGCAAGTTTGATGTTTTAAGTCACTGTCATTGGAAACAAGGTGAGGAAAAAATTATTTTCCAGCATCTTTCGATAGCTGATCCAAAGGCAAGGTGCATCAAGCCTTGCAGGAGCCAAGAACTCCCAAGAACATGTCTCCTGCATGTCTCCTCCTCACCCCAGGAGTTAGAAGTGATCTTCTGCTCCAAAGTGAGGGGTTACATTTCTTCCAGACCTCTCTGTTTGGGCAGGGAGAGAGAGGACTTTCAGCCCAGTTCCTGTGAAAACAAGGTTAATGCACTCACGCTGTGTTTGTTTTGCCTTCCCCTAATAACTTTTGAACCCGTTGGCCTTGTTCAATTCAACTTGACAGAAGGATAGAGGTCTAGAAAATAATTAAGTTCTCGTAAGTTTTGTGAAAATAGGCACTGATGTAGAAGACAAAATGCCTGGTGTCAACATCCTCACCGAGGAATGGCTGAACATGAACGCACATCTCATTGGGCATCAGGGGAACGACACAAAAAACCAACCTGCAACCACAAAAGAAAAGCTTCAGCTGAAATTCACGCTTCTTAGACTTCCAAGTCAGACCACAGACAAGACTGAAAAAGCCAGTGTTCACAGAAGTCCTTGCTAGTTTCAACCTAAACTCAACACCTTCTGGCTATTCCGTAGGATCAAAACCTTCTGGGGATGTAGCTAAGAGTCACCTCCACATCGTACTGGTGTAACAACCTGCTGCCTTCATCACAGCTGCTGCTGCTGCTCAGGAGACCCAAGATGCAAAACCTTACAGAAGCTATTTTAAATGAAACTGGAGGGCATTTTAAAGGCCTTTGCTCTGTGTTGTGTGTGTGCAGCAGCTAAATAAATTCTTATCACTGAAGTGGAAAGAAATACTTCTAATTGTTGTGGCTTCAAAACACAAGTGGCATGGAGGAATATTAGAAACCAATAATTTGAAAACGGAAATGGGAAGCAGAAACTTGTGAATTCACATGATTCTGTGGCTCTGTGACCATGAAGAAAGCAATGCTGCCTACACAGCTGAGCCCAGCTTCCACTGAAAGGCCACAGAAAGGCATCTTTACTGCAAATTTTTAACTTCCAAAGGCTTACACTGACCTGCTTGGACTGAGCAGTCACACTGCAGGCAATTTCCAACTCCAAGCCAACATAAATCAAGTGCACAAGTACATTTTCATGGGAGCTGCATCATACCTTTAATCTTTTTCCTTTTCTTCTCAATGCCTCTCCTCTTCCCAAACCACCACCCCAGCAGTAAAACCCATCTCAGCAGGGTACATGAGGATTAGTTTAAAACTGTTTTAACTTTTTCTCCTTTAAACTCCCAGAAAAGAAAAATCTTTTTGTGTTTTACTTTTTAATTTTTCAAAAAGCAGCTTGTTTCTTGCCCAGACCTTTACAGCTCAGTGGCCTGGAATATTTCCACCTTCCTCAGAACTGATGGGTGCTAAATCAGCCCAGAGGTATCTGCTAGCAACAACAAACCTTAATTTGCTGTACTAAAATGTCTGTTTAATCCACTGACATCCAAAGGTTTCTGCCTTAGCTAGTATTCAAGCATAGTAGTGGCCCATTGTGTTATTTGAAATGAACCTGCTTTAAAGCAGAAGAGTGAAAATGAGTGATGGCCAGGCTCCTGATCTCCTTTTTTAAGGTACTATGTGGAAGGGGACCTAAAACCCAGCTTCCTCTAACTGTTGGTTTGGCAGCAGGCACTTCCAACTGAAACTCCTTGGGCTCGGAATAATTAAGGGCTTGCCTGTAGCAGGACTCCAGGGTGGGTATTTATTTATCTGAGAGTGGTACTTCCAGTCCCCAGAGGGCTGGTCCCTTTGTGTAGGCACTGAGCAAACACACAGCAAGGGGCCCTCCCCGTCCTGAGGAATTTGTGCTCTAAACAAACAAGTGGGCTGAGTGCAGGAGAGGGGGCAGCAGATGTGGCCAAGCAGGTGAAATGGCTCGCCCTGAGGTCACACAGCAGATTAATGCTGATGCCAGGCAGTGCTTCTGTCTCTTGAATCCCCACACAGTCCCCTCACCAGGAGCCCAGGCTTTTGCTCATGGACTAAAACTCCTCCCCTGCACAAATCCTCTCCACCTCCCGCAAATCTTCTTTTTTTGCAAACTTGCACATCATCTGCCTCTGCTGCGGGCTGAGGCAGGGTGAGCTTCCATCACCACCTTCTGCTGGGCAGCCTCATGTTTTGCCTCCTCCCCTATTCCCTGGCTTCCTACCTTCTGTATCTGGCATCCATCTGGCATCTCCCTGGTAGGCTGGGGAAGCCAGCTAACTTTTTAGAAAATTTTTTTAAACTGACTTTTATTTTTTTTAGGCAGGGATGAGGGTCTAGGCCTAACTTACACCAGTCTTGAAATGCAAACTGCTGTTGAGCTGCTCTAAGAAAGAGGCTTCTTTTGCAGCCTCAGATGCATTTATTTTAACACAGTTCACAAAAATGAGGTAGAATTATCAAGTCAAACCTTACAGTTTCCTTTGCTCCCCTTCAAGAAATTTTCAAGCATTTCATACCTACTTAAAAAAAAACTGCACTCTGGCCAGTTTGGGTGAGCAGGAGACACAAGTAGAAAAGGTTTTAGCAGAAACACATACTCACGGCATGCTGGTTACTTCAGGCTGCTCCAGAGTTGGACTGCTCAGCTCATCCTCCCTCTGCTGCTGTTCCAGTGCCCTGTGAAAGAAAGATGCTGAGGCACCTGCTTCCAGGAGAAGTCACTGAGATATGAAGCCCCAGCAGGGCAGATAATTCCAGTCAGTCCTCCAAGCAGAGAGGTCAGATCTGTCTCTGGTGCGCCCTTGGGGATGGCTGGCTCCGAGCAGCTGCATGGCAAATTCGGATGGCTCATTTTATAACATCCCTCTTCAACAGGGGAAATGGATTGTCTTCTTTTCCTTAGGGAGAGGTGGATTATCAGGTTTGAAGTAGCAGATCTCAGGGCTTTATACTTCCTGAAAGGATCAGGTGGACTCAGGTGAGGAGTCACTGACCTTGCAACTGGCCATCAGCCTCAAAAACCTGTAAAATCTGGTGATTCCAACAATTCTGATAATGGAGACTTTCAGATGGTTACAGACCAACTGACAAGAAAGGGAAATTATGTTTTGCATTAAGTGTTTGCTGAGCCAGACTGTTACCACCAAGATTAGATGTCAAACAGAGAATGGAGGTATGGTCTTGGGAACAAACAGGCAGGAATGGACACATTTTCTGCTTAAAACAATGCCCCTAGAAACGCACAGACCTGTCTGCTTTCAGCCAGGGCTACATGACACACCTTTTTTCTCCAGTCATCCCATCTGATAAAGTCCTCGTTTTCTTTTATTTCTCTAGTGAAGAATCAGCAGAAGGTTTACAGTCATGCATTGCAAATAAGGCATATTTACACTTTACAGTGGGCTAAGAGAGAAAGGAGAAGAAAAACCATCCACTTTCTTGTGTAATATCAAGTGTCTGGATTTTAAAATAAGCGAAAGACATGGCACTCTTGTCCTGTATTTTATTAGGAAATTAACAGGCTGATTGATAACCTGAAATTACATAGTGAATCTCATTTTAAAAATGTTCAAAATCAAGATAATAATTTTGATTTATATGAAAACATAATGCCCAGATACAATTCTTCTTTATGCCTGTAAATTTTGACACCCTTAACATTTATCTACTGTACAACAGAGAGGCTGGATAACCGTAACAGAATCTGGAAAGTTAAATACAGGATATTTAATACAAGACTTTCTCTGCAGTCCAAGCGAAAGAGATGAAATGTTGAAAAGAAAGCCCAGAATGCGAGCAGCACTACGAGAAGGTTCCCTGTGATCTCATTCATGATGCATCAGTATTTCAGACTGCTCGGAGATATTAAAGACTGGTAATATTAACTGCTGTGCCAAGGCATGTGGCTTTAGGGCATCCCCCAGGAGAGGGAGATCACTGTGGGGTACAGGCTCTGCAGTGAGGGGAACACGGTGCACTGGATGTGTAGGATGCTCAGAGTGCAAGAGCTGATAAATCTGTCTACATCTCCCTTTTGCCCAGCAGTTTGAGCTACCACCACCACCACGTTGGACTAGAGAGCTTTTCCTGAGGCTGTCAGCTTTAAAGAGTGGTATGACTGAGGTGCTGACTGTCTGCAAGGGCTTAGTAATTTCAGCCTTGGTAATCAAAGCCCAACTCCTGCTCACGGTGTGTATGTGAGAACTCACACTGAGCCAACGCTGTTGGTTTCATTGCAATCATCACGTGGGGCAGTGTGGTTCAACCCCATGGGCTGTAGCTGAGGCCCTCAATTCTCTAAATAAAGAGCTGGTACTTGTCAATACCAACCGACTCTTGCAGGGAGTTGAGTTTCTCAAGACACTATTCATGAAAACATTAAAACTGTCATATGTGCTGTGTGGATTAGAGATGCTTTCCTGAACTGAAGCCTTGATTCCTGCAAGGATTATGGATGTTCTGTAAGTGGCCAGCTCAAGCACTTGACCAGTGAAGTCCAGCCACTTCAGCCTCCAGTATTATTCTTGGCATCTGTAAGCTAAAACCCAGTAGATTTAAGAAGTAGAAAGCCTTCCTTTTAAAATGCTATGTCAGGACAAGTACATTCAGACCACTGTGTTTTCTATTTATATATAAATTCTTTGGCAACAATCTTCTAGAAAGCAGAATGATTTTTTGCTATATAATACTTTATTGTCTCCCCATGAAAAACTGATATCTTAGAAAATCTACAGCACTTTCCACTATAAATAGTATTGTTCCAGATTAAGGATTAGTTCTTCCCTGAAGAAAAACAGATTTTAAAAATCTGGTCATTATCTGATAACTGTTTATGTAGTAACACTAAAATAAAACAGAAAAAGAAAATCATTCAGTATGTGGTTTGTTATTGTCTAGAATGTTAGTGTATGTTTATACAATAAAAACAACATAAGTTATCCTAGTTTGTTTTAAAAACCTTAGTAGTAGAAATAAATTGCTATCTGCAGATTCATAAACAGAATGCATTTCTTTTCCATCTAAGTTCAAGTATTATTAGAATATTATTATTACTATTATTATTATTATTACAGGAGCTCTAAATCCTTGCCATTTTGCCTGTCTTTACATAATTTTGGTTTTTTTGAGAAATAACGAGTTGTGATCATTTGTTCAGGAGCAAAATCAACGTGGAAGTTTTGCCTGGTGGGAGACAGCCTGGCAATCCTTTGGCTACGGTGGGTAACTTTAGAAGAGCATGTTCGAGACTAGTGGTGTAGGTACAGCAGTTGCACGATTTCTTGGTTGGCTGATGAACTTCATTTCTCCCAGGTTCTCAACGCTCAGTCCTGTTCGGAGGAGAAAGGTAGGAAGAACCCAACCCAGACTTGCACCACATCAGGATATGTCGTCTTCGTTTCCCCCCGGTACCGTCAGCTGCTCGTAGGTGGGCAGGGCGTTGTTCGGGAGGAAAAGCTCCGAACTGACGTTGTTGTTGTTGTTGCCTCTCTGAGATGATCTGGTGTTCCCCTGATCCCCCTGCTGACGGGAAACCAGATGATGCAGCATGTCCGTGATGAGGTTCAGCTTCTGGTCCATTTGTGTAACCTACAAAGGCAAAGGGGAGAGTTCTTTAATAGCAGCATGCAAGAAAATTGCAACAAACCGGGTGATATATGTGTAATATTAGTTGGGATCACAACAACCTCTGTGGAGATACCACAGATTCACAGTTCATCAAGCAGATCATCAGAAGTTTAATGCAATAGGTCAGGGTTGGATGAGGACAAGCTTGTTAATACTCACCTCTGGTATGTGCTTCGACACTCATTTTATATCTGGGTGAATACATGACAAATGGGAACTTATAGAGATCTGCTGGAATAGAGAACTAAGTCCCAGAACTGAGTTTCTGTAGGTTTTGGGTTTTTTTCCTTTGATTATTATTTTATCCACGTTTTTTAAAAAACATGATAAACTTCTAGCATGCTTCTCTGCCTTAATAATACCAATATGCTCTAGCAAATAACTGCTTGACTTGCAGTGATCTGATTAACTCTTAAGCTGGGACTGAGTGATGCTCTTTGCTACATTTGGGCTCAATTAACAACTCAGGCCACAAAATGCCCATAGGTATTTTTGCTGCCATGAGTGAATAGCAGCTGGGGTCCCTGGTAACGGCTGGGAGTGGGACATGAGTCAGTTTTATGCTCTCAAAACCCAGTGACACAGCATTCCCTGGAACTGCCATCTGAATGACACGATCCCCAGCACGTCCCCAGCATGTCTGGATCATGATCCAGATCATGATCCCCATGATCTGTTGAAACTAAGAATTCCAAGATGGCTGAAAATTAATTTCTTGCCTGGGGGACTCCACAGGTTCAGCCTGCGTCCATAATGCTCATTTTCTTATTTAGACAGAAGCTCCTTAAATTTTTTAATTTCTCTCTTTTTTTTCTCCTTTTTTTTTGCTCTTTCTTCTAATCTTTAGGAGAAAATATAATGAAAAAATGGATACCTAGGAGAGGTTAGGTTTTTGCTGTTTTTTGGCATGTATTTGTGGTACTCAGGAAAACGGAGAATTAGATGTTTCTAGGGGCACCACAGATCCAGTCTCTGGTTTCTTGCATCTCCCACTCAAGAAGTAACCATTGTCACCCCTTTTATCTGGCATTGGGAGCCTCCTCTCTGCGCTGAATCCAAAGTACTGAGCAAGATATCCCAAGAGGAAGATGGGCACTTCCAGCTTCAAAGCCCTGCCCACTCTCTGACCCTTGGCATGGCAAAATCATTGAAATTAGATAGTAAAACTCTGCCTTATGGCCTCCCACTCCCTTCTTCAAGCATAATAAGAAAGCCTCAATTTTGTCGTTGCAGTCTCTGACCCATCGATCCACAGGGACCCCAAAACACTGAGTGAATTCTAGGCAAAAAGATGTAATACATTTTAGAAAGGGAAAAGAAAGCAGGCAGGGAAAAAAGCGTGATAGGAATAAATTGTTGCCTAAAATATCTGCTAGAAAGTAGTGAAAGGCACATAAAACTGCCAGAGAGAGCATGAGTGGGAGCAATTTATATGTGCCTGGCTGTCATCCAAGTATCACACAGGATAGTAAAAGACAGTAAGGCTGAGCAGAACATCAACAAACCTGGAGGATTTCAGCAGAGACTAAAATGTTTTTCCACCATAGAGAAAATGCTGGTTTTTTTCAAACACTTTGTACAACTGGTAGGGAAGCAGATACAGTGATTTTAAAATATGAGGTGCCAGAGATTTATACTTTGCAGCTGGTTTTGAAAACATTAGGCAAAGCACCCTAGATGGTACATGAAACACTAGTAATTCTAGATGGAAATGGCTGTTGAAAGACTAGAGTCTATGAAATGAGGAAGCTGAAAAATAGATAAGTTCAAGATTTCTTGAAGGAAATACAGATGGAAAACGGAGCAGATCATCAGGTTCTCATTTCATCACTATTTAAACCCTCCCTTAAAAAAAGACATGTTCTGCCCAAATGGTGCCCATTACAGATGGCAAACTCGTGATGTTCCAAGTGTCCCAGTACAAACCAGTGGTGGAACCCTACAAAAATACCTCATTCCTGCATCCCCCACTGCCCAGGTATCGTTTGCTTTCTGAGACAACTGTGCTGGAAGGACTGCAGTGAAAGCCTACAGACAAACAGCTATCTTCAGAGTCTCAAGGACAACTTCTCCTTATACAAGAAATGTCTGTTTGCTAACTATTCTAAACGAACTGGGGGATTTTTATATGTATGTATTTCTTAATTTGTGATTCCAGGCAGGGATTACCAGAGGAAACACAGGCTGGAGATATATCTGGAAAACGTGCATTCATGAAACTCTTGCAGTGATGAACTATTGAACATGACAGTAGGTTGGACTGAGATCTGGACAGCCCTTCAACAGCTGTGCATCTTGGTGATGAAGTACTGGGGAGAAGTGAGAAGTGAATATTCTTGCTGGGAAATAAATTCCCAGAGATAATTGTCTAATTTTTTCTGGGCAACAAGGTCTGGCTGCTGCAGCTGTGGAGTGCAGGAGGCCCACAGAAGCAGAGGCAGGAGCTAATTGCTATTGAGCTGAGCCATATGAGATTAAAAGTAAAGACCTTCGTCGTCCACGTTCCTGCTTGTTGGAGTAGGGCTCTAAAGCCACAAAGCTTTTGCGGAGGGAGGTCCAGAAGGCTGGTTGTGTTTGGGTGTTGTTTAATCAGTTTTGCCTTCCATCTCCCAGGGGGTTCTGTGCCCGTGAAGGGCTTGCTCCAAGACGCACTGAACTCAGTGGTAGATTTTGGCAATCACAGACTCCCAGTGGCTTCAGTGGGCTCTGTACCAATCTTGGACTGAATCATCAGTCCCAAATAGTAACATATTCTTTGGATATTACAAGAGAAGGAGCGGTCTGGATTTCTGCACATGGGTCTTCTGCTTCTTGGGGCTCTATTAGAAAAGATGACGTTTGCAAATCGGGCAGCAGTGGGACAATGGGCCCCCATCCTTGATTCTGCCAAAGGAGTATCTGCCTAAAGTATGAGATATTTTAAAAGGAGAAGTAAAAGCCACCAGAAGGCAACTTCTACCATCATCACAGGCCTCTGATGCACCAGAAAAAGAGGCCTGCTGGTGAACAGCCTGGCTTATTATCGTGCCCAATCTGCCTGTCATCATCCAAACACACATCCTGAAATACATCATTCACTTGTTTGCTGCAGAAATAATTATACCCACTAGAAAAATGTCATTGTGTGCAATATCCTTTTTATTAAGGCAGCTTTACGCACTTAGCATGGAGAAATGTATCATCTCCCCTGAATCATACTTTCAGACACATTTACTTGATTAGAAATTAGCTCTGATGCCAGAACGAATAAAAGTAAAGCAAACAGAAAAACTGCTGATGTTGCTCTAATCTTAACCGCTTTGAACAACTCTGATCTCTCTACTTAAAACAGCAAACATTGTTAATTACATAGAAAAATAACTCAGACTGATTTGTTTCCTTTAGGAAAAACTAAGTAAGCTCTTTGTAGCTGATTTATGTTTCATTAGAAGCATGATGTTTGGATGATCAGATTCTTTATATGCAAATAATTTCCTTTGTATTTCACAGTTGTTGGGAAGAGAAAGCAGTGTTTGAAACTTCAGAAATTACACACCACAGTTATTCCTAAGTCTTATTGAAATACTGTATGAATATAAAATTGTTCCATCCTCTGAGTTAAGTTAAAAAAAAAAATAAAAATCCAAGGATCATAGATTGAGCACAGATGGAGAGAGAAAGATTTAAACAAATTTTGAATCTAGCTTTTAGAAATGAATAAAATCCCATCCATGCAGTGCACTGAGAAAAAAACCCCAAACCAACCCAGAACTAAATAGATCTTCACAAAGTCTGGAAGGTTAGCACACAAATCTTAAATGGCACATCATGAGGAAAAGTTGTAACATGTTGTTATAATAGTGTCTCTCCATCTTTCCTGTAAGCTCCCTTCAGGTACTGGAAGGCCACAAGTAGGTCACTCCAAAGCTTTTTCTTTTCCAGGCTGAACAATCCCAATTCTCGTAGCCTTAGTGACATGCATTTATAAAGGTAGTAATATTTGTAAAGGGATCAAAGAATTCCAGGAGGAGCTACTGAACAAGACAGAGATTGTTCTCGCTGAGAGAACAAAATAATTTTCAATTAAAATTGTCTACTATTTTTATCTATTAAAATTCTGCAAATCTTCATGCTATATTAACTTGAAACACTGTAATTTTTAAGCTTTCACAACAAGTTCATGGTATGATCTGGAACCTAATATGTAGCAATGAATTTATTTCCTTGCTTTTAAAACAAAACAAAACAAACAAAACAAAACACAGAAGCCTGGTTGGCTCCAGGGATGGCTCCAGGGACAGAACAGTCTCTTTTAAGCTCCCCTGTAATGGAGAACTAAAGGGTAGCACTTTGGAGACCTACTCCCAAAACTAATTATAGGAATTTACCAGGAAAAGGCAATGACAGACACAATTACAGAGCTGAGTGGAACAGTCTTTTCAGCCATGGGAAGCTGAAGGACAAAATTTTGAGTTTGGCATAATTTCGGCCACAAAGACCACAAATTATTAGTAAGTAATTCCAAGTATTACTCCGTGATCTGGAGAGATCAAGGTCGATTAATGCTGTTGATTAAAGCTGTCTCATCTGCCCTTTATTCTCATCCTCAGAGATTTCAGGAGTAAATATTATTAAGGGTAAAAATCATAGTCCCTTTGAACAGAAAGGTATTTTATAACTACCTATGTTCTAAACATGGTTGGCTGATCAAACAGATTATTTTCCCTTAATGAAGAGAATTTATATCAGCACATTGCTCCCTCAGTGGGTTCAGGGGGGCTGTCCTTCTTCTCAGTAAAGAAAGCCAAGCATGAAGCTGCTAAAGGAGAAGAGGGAAACCAGGACGCAAGCAACACTTGGCTGAATGAAAATGTGATAAAGGAAGATTTCAGCTGCTTTGACAACATTAAACTCCCCAGTCTGCTGCCCTGACTTAAGCAGCATTCACTCCTGAGGGTGCAGCTTTTCGGCTCAAAGTGAACTAACTCTTTAAGGCACTTCTTCAAAACAACCAAAGAGGACTGGGGAGACCTTCATGTATTTATCACTCCTGGTGGCCTGTTAGTAAGGAGGATCTTGTTGCTCTGCGGTGTAGCAAACTTCTAGGGGAAAAAAAAATGATGCTTTCTTTGAGCATCTCTCCATGTTGTATCAAATCCCCAATGTGTTTGCTGTTCAATACCACACTCAGTAACAAGCTAGCTTTATCTTTCATAAAAACACACAAAAAAGTCCTTTCTGCTGACAAAATCATCACCAGGCACACCAATGACTCAGCTGGAGAGAAGATGAAAGGCAAAAAGTATTCCAGAACCTGTTAATGACAATGTTATGAAGGAAGGTATCAGTATCCAGTGGTACTCAACAACAGTGAGTCTGTTCTGGAAGAAAACGTGTAGTTATAAATCACATTTGTCTTTGGTGGGATTCTTCCTATTTAAGTTTTTCAGAATATTTGAGGAAGCTTCAGAGAGAAGCTTCCCTGGCTCCTCTTCTTGCTAAGTCGTCACAAATGTTGAGATGCTGGCATCTCAACATTTCTAAAAGTTACGCTTTATTCTGGAGGGGCCTGTGGACAGGAACAGGCACGATGTTAGGAGTGGCTTTCTAGAGGAGCTCAGGGATAGGTATGGGAATCTTCCCAGAGAATTTATTTTAAAGGTTTCTCTATAATAGTGGCAGGAGAGACCAATGATTTCAGTATTATTAAGGAACTTTTCTTTCTTCAGGGACATATTTCTTCAAAATCATGGAATGTGCCTTCCTTCCCTTTGCAAAACCCAAGATCCCAGATTCTTGCAAAACCCCCTATCAGAACTTCTGGCTTCGATGTGCTTGTGTTGCTGCCTGAGATGAGGCAGCAGTTTTGCTGCAGGTTACATTCCCCGAACTGAGGTGTTTAAAGGAGAATGTAATCTGCATGAAGGAAGATTTGTTCTCCAGATTGTCTGTACTTTCTCTTGAGAGTTGGCCAAAGAAGAAAGTCTGTGTATGGTGTCCAGGGGAAGGATAGAAGAAGTGGAGCCAGTGAAAAATCACTCCACTGTAAGACTGATCATTGCTTGGAAAACAGGAGGGCTGAGCTGCTGAGGAACTGAATTAACAGGTTTTGAGGGTTACATGGACAAGTCTCTTTCTAGTCAATGAAAATATTACATGAACACTGTAACCACTGTCTTAACTGACAAATAAAATGGATAACTTCCAGACAAAAAGCACCTTTGGAAAGAAAGGCACTTGCTACACCCTGAGTTCTAAAATCAGCTCTCTTGCATAGAACTATCAGTGACAATCTCTGCTTTGAGATACTAAAAATTGTTCTGTTTTTTCAATAAACTGAGACTGTTGCTGCTCTCGTCTTGCTGTGTATTTTTGTAGGAAAATATTTATCTTACACTTTTCAAAAGTGTAAGAAACCACTTATTTTTTGTACTAAGAGCTCTTGAACAGCTGCGGAGAACTCATCATTGATCAGGGTGCGCCGCTTCTGCATTCAACAGAGGGTGATGACCCTGGGAGAAAATTCTGAGTCGCTGAGTCAGGATCAGAGCTCAGCAACAACCAGGATTTATAAACCAGTTGCTGGCTCTTATTCTCCTGAAGTTATCTTGATATCAGTGAACTGTTACAAAGGGCTTGACTTTTACAGTAAATTCCTAACGCACTGTAAAGAAACTCAGTTTTGTCACATGTTTTTTGAAAATTGCTTTGGGCATTAAAACAAACTGACAACACCAGCATGTGGCCATTTGCTTACTGACTGTAACACTTGTGGCACTTTAAAGTAACTTTCGTTGGTTTGAAGAATTTTGTCCTGGTTGTGCAGCACAAGATCTTGGGTAGCAAATGCTCAAGCTTAAGGAAATGTGAGAAATTACATGGTTGATTTATGCATCCGTTCTTCCCATTAGGATTGGGAGAGCAATTTTGATAAGCAAGTAACTAAACTGCAGAGAATTATTTTTCTTTTCCAAATGTTCTTTTTCTCAAAGAAAAGCATGTTTTTTCTAAAAGCTTCCTCAGAGTTTCTGGAAGTATGACATCTCTGGTTAACTATTCACCCAGTTCCATTTCTTTCACGAGTCTTAGAAGAGTGTAGGTTACAACTATAATGCTGTTTTTCAGATCAGGTGTCTCCCCTGGCCATTCTATTATTTTATGATTCTTTTAGAAGTGGAGAGGATTCAGAAAGGCTTGAGGGTAAAAATGTTGGAAAGGGATGACCTAAAATGCTGGTAAGTCAAGACAGAAATGAGGACAATGATGGATGTGTCTGCAGGAGATGGTCAGAAGCAGAGACTGGAAACAGCTGCCACTGGAGAAGAGAGAGCAGAGAACTGTGGTCTCAGTTCCGCGCTTTTGTTGCTGTTATTAACAACTTGCAAAAATATTTGGCTTATTTAAAGCACCCAAACTGTTGGAAATCAGCTTCTCCTGAGAACCTTCCTTTATTTCTAGGTGTAGTCTTGGGCCACGAGGCCCCTCTGCTTGCTCACCACTCCCCCGGCTCCCAGGCCAGTCCTGCTGGCCTCCCCGCTCTCAGTCCATGCCCAGATGTGTGCAATGCCTGCAGATCTATCTGGCATCCAGAAGGCTATAGCCAAGCAATTAAAATTTGTGGTTGACTCTTGTTTTAGATAAATCAGACGAGACTTAAAACACATGGAAATTTTCAAGTTAGAACAGCATCCAAAATCTACAGTCTTTGGCCCAGAACTGCCTCAGGATACAGCATTTTTTTTTCTCTAAAATATTACAAAGGTCAGATATTTATTTTTTTAACCCTTTCCTCTAACAGGGTATCAGTAGATAAACAAGAGAGTTTGGAATATTTTTCCCTCCCTGCATGAAGCCAAGAAAGTGAAGGTGAGGGCCTTGTCTCTAAATATAACTAATCAGAAACTACTAAAGATGATCAAATCCCCCTATCCTATTAACTGAATACTCTGATATTTTCAAGAATTAGCTTATCTTCATTAACTACAGCCCAACCTTCAGGAAACAGTATCTCTTTGACCAGACACAACTTTCCTCCCTCTCTGTTTAAAAATAAGACATGAGTTGGCAAGAAGGAAGGGATTCTTTCTTTACAAGTGCATCAATGATACCAGAAGTATTAGAAGTTAATGTATCTGCAAAAATCGCTGGATATCCATCCAGCACCATAATCATAAACAGCTTCCCAAATTATGCTTAAATTGAAATCCAGCCTTATGGAGGATGGGAAACAGGCTTGAGATAACAAGAAATATAGTGGAAATATTGATCAAAGAAACCAGGAAAAAAGGCCCCTTATCTTTGTGCCATAGTTTGCATAGAGTTCTAGAATAAATGGCAGTCACGTGCAGGGCCAGGAGTTGGACTTTGATGACCCTTGTGGGTCCCTTCCAACCCAGGATATTCTATGATTCCATGTTTACTGCGTCTAAAGTACTGTGCAAGCCTGGGTGCACCTAAGCACAGCAGGTAAGTCCTGTTATTGCCAGCACAGCATGGGGGAAACTGAGGCAGCACAGTCAGCAGCCCACCTTCAGATACCATAAACATTCTTAACATCAGCTTGGATGAGTGGCTCTAACAAAACCTTACAAATATTTTCCCTGTCCTGGGCACACCTTCTAGTCTCAAGGAAAACTTCAGAGCACCATTCTGGTTTTTATTATCGAGACAGAAGGTTGGAAAACAGGTTGCTTTTTCATTCTCCATCACATTCTTGTTCAGCAAAACGTTTCTCTGCGGGGTCCCTCTGGTTGAGCACCCCGGTACCTATCTGCAGAGGAAAGAAAGGCTCTCTGTTTAGCTAACAGGCACTTGTGTTTCAGATGCTTCAGCTCCACAGATGTGAAGAAAACTCCCCGTGGTTCTTGCCTCTGGAGGACCCTTTCTGCTGGCTTAACCGCGGCAGTACAGCCTCTGAAAATCACTCCATATTTTCGTTGTCAGAAGTTTGGCTGTCAGACAACAGCTTTCCCCTAGCTGTAGATTCCCGTTCCCCGTGTGGAACAGTGGCATATTTACAGCACTTCAGGGTTAAAAAGCAAAGAGTACAAGACCCAACTGGCATAAAAATATGTCCAAAACTCTTCTCCACAACAAAATAAACCCCAAATCAACCCAACCCCCAGTGTCCCCCTCCCCCCATTAAAGAAAACAAAAGTGACTAATCTTGACCTCTCTCCAAAGGGGAATGTTTTGCTTCTTGAATCGTTGGCTCTGGCTCTCGTATGATACTGGGACTATGACTAATAACCTCTTGCCAGAGTACTGCTGATAATTTCACCATTGAGTAGCTGTTCTCATTCTGGACCATCACAGTATGCACTTAAGTTGCCAAGATTTTATATTTAAAAAAACAAAGAATAAGATATACACTCATAATCCCCAGTGTTAGTAATACATTTTTCAGCTTCAACTGTAAGGTTTTGCCTGACAATTTTTCCTCCTTCCTCCAAACTGTTATTTTTCAGTTGCCTGCTACGAAATGGTTCCCTTTTTCCTTTCTTTCCCTCAAACACTTTTTCTAATTCAAAACAGGTTTGAGACTGCTGCTCTTTTTAAAGCAAATCTGCCATGTATCATGTCGTGTTAGGTCAGCACTGCTTATGTTATGTTTTGCACTTCACCCAAATGAGGCATCCATGCTGCTTTTCAAAGGGAATAAAGCCAGATTAGGTGCAGTGGCTTTTATGGCTGGAATAGATGCCCAGGTTATGAATCTGATCTCATGGCATAGCACAGGGAAGGACACCACTATCTGCCTTTTTGCTTAAAAAGTTAAAAACCAAGATAACTTTAACTGTTATCTCAAAAAGGTGTTTTTTTTTTTTTTGCCAGCTCCTTTTTCAGCATCCATAATCTACTAATTATTTATAATTTAATAGTTACTATATGGGCAAAAAGGGCATAAACCCCTTTGTACCTAAAATGAGCTTAAAAAATTTATAACCATATGATGATTTCTACAGCAATCAAAAATAGAAAGGTAAAAAGAGTAGGGGAGAGAAAGGGAGAGAAGCAATTACAACAACAGTGAGTTTTGAGTGAGTTTCCCCTGAGGGCTGCTGGTAATTAAACTAACGGCAACATGAATCTCTGTTTGATGTGGTCATGAATTTGTTTTCAAAAGAAAAATCTTTAAAAAGATTCTTTCAAGAGAAATTTTTAGAGAACAAGCTCAGCATGAATAATTAGACCAGAAATACTTTGATAAATATTATTATGGAGAAGTCATTTATGGGCCATGGCATCTGAAGGTTAGAAATCCTGGTGATAAATAAGGTGGCAAGTTTGCACCCATTTTGAACACACAAAACCAGGGCTGTGCTCTTGTTTGCTTGAGCCTGCTCCTCAGAAAGGAGGCGGCCTCTTGTTTTGCCATTGCATTAAGCTTTACAAAGACACAGATGCAAGACAGAAAATTTCAGTGGGAAAGCTCAGTGGAACGAAAGAAAACCACACACAATTCCAAAGGCACTTTTCATTCCCAGGGGCTGCACAGAGATCAGAGGTGAAATTCAGTGGTGATAAAAAGTCTGTGAGCCCACTCTACTCCCCCAGCTTTTCCAACCATCATTCAATTCTGCTGAAATCATATCCCTGGAAACATCTCCTTCAGAATCCTCTTAAAATAAAACCACTTTCATTTTGCAGAAATTTAAGCAAACCCCACTGAAATCCAGAGAAGATGCAGGTGCTCTGCACTCTCTAAAATCAAGTTGCCTTGGACATCCCCAAACCACATTTCACTCATTTACTAAGCCCTTCAAAAAGTGGAGGCAGATACAATCAATCACAAGCCAGCAAATAACCAACGAGTGAACTAGAATGTAATATATTTACCAGTGGAAACCCATGTTTACAAGGAAAAGAAACTGCTTGTTGGCTGTCATGGTGTTATTCATAAAGGCAAACTAGGAGATCTTATGGATACCAGGAGCAAAACTACAACAAAGGCAACCAACTGCTAATGAAGAAGGGTTTTCAGTCAAATTTCATGGGTCATACAAAGTCATTACCATGCCTGCAGGAGTTCAACAGCTCTGCCAGTTGAATTCGGGGGGAATGAAGTGATTATTTTGTTACGCATTTTGTAGTTTTAGACATTTTTCTTTAAATTTCAAGTTCTGAAGCCAACCAGCTATGCAAGAATATCAGCTTCAGTTTCCAGAGTTAGCTTCTAACCAACTTTATCACAGAGGAAACCTTCAAAACAGGTCTTCTGCATACACCAAGATCTCAAAAACTAAATTTTAAAGACTCATATCTGTTCCCTTTTTTTCCTGCTGCTTAAATAAAACCTTATAGTGGTAAGCCGATTTCCCAACACTTTGGAGGCTTCATACATTTTGAAAACTAAGAGACAGATAATTTGGCTGCTGCTGGTACCAAGTTCTGTGTGGGTTAACTTTTCCCAATTGCTCCCATTGCAGGTTTCCCTCTGGTTTTGAGTCAGTTAAAATATCAAGGCTCTTTTCCATAACATTTTAAGCTATAATGTCTTCAAAAGTAAGCAAATGTCCCTGATAAAATAACATGCTTGAAAAATTTAATGGATGACAAAGATAACAAAAAATCCTTAGTGCTTTTCTTTGTCAGTAACTTCTTCTAGGAATACAGCCAGGCTGGGCATTTGTTTGGACTGGTAAACCATGACTCAAAAGTGGATCTCTTGGCAGCATAAGCAACTGCTCTGTGGTGGAAGCAAAAGGCTCACAGTCTTTCCTAGCTGATTAATCATTATGACAGGCTTGAAGACTAAATGCTCTGCCCAGCTCCAGATGTTAGATGTGCATCCACCTCTTATTCTTCTGGTTCTTAGGCAGTAGCCTGAATTGTTCATTCTGAAGATAACGACAACCATTTACTGTTCAAAACTAAAAAGGGCTTCGGGCTTTGTAATATTATATTATGATAGAGGAGGCTACTACACAAGATCACACAGCACATATAGTCTAGACATGATGAAATGCTGGAAGACTCTTCAGGCAGAGGTGGTGACAGTCTTGAACATAAAGCTTTGTGACGTTTCCCTTCTCCATTTCCACCTCCTACCAGGACTGTTATCAATTGCACAAAGGCAGAGCAAGAACACGTGGCTGGCTCTCTCCCATCCAGCCCCTGCCATCGAGGGCTGCACTAACCCCTGCTAAATCAGTAACAAAATGTAGCTGCTCGATGATAGGAGGCAGCATCTGTTTCACAGCACAGGGTGACGCTCCTCAGCATTTACAGACAGGAACAAAAAGCAGAGATACCATGAAAGCAGGGGAGAACATCACGGTGGCAGAAGGAGAGTACTGAAGCCTGTGTGAGACAGCCAAAGAGCGCTACAGGATCTCCAGTGGCTGCAAGTCATGAGGGACACCCCTTTAATTGTCACGTAAAGGGTGGTCCTCCACAGAGGGACCAAGTTTGTCTTGGGCAGGGAGACTTCACTGACAGTAGCACTCCAGGAAGAGAACACCAGAGAACCAGCACCCTGTGTCTGAAGCAAGCTGAGCCTGCTCCTCTGGGAGACTGATCACTGGTGTTCACAGAGGCCAGACCATGCTTTACTTGGAAGATCTGGGTATCACTACACAAACTGGTTTAGCTGCAGGCATTTCCTATTTTCCTTTTGCATGTTTTCCTTGAGTGACTGAAAGACGTTACTCTGGAGTAAGTTATTTTCTTTTTTCTACTAATCTCTTTTGTTAAGTAGTATTTTTGCCCCAGTCCAATGGAGAGAGTAATCAGCTACTCTGGAGAAATTCATTCACCCCTAATCATGCAATCTTCGAAAAAAAGTTGTCACATAGTACCTACTAAGGACTATACAGATTAAAATGCTAACATAAGTCTGAATTAATTAAGATTTTTTCATCCATTTTCATGGATGGCTTTATGTGATTTGACTAACAGCTTTAGCTCTGACACATCTGCTCTGAAATGTGAAAGGGCTTTACTTCAGTCTCAAACATCACAGCTCCTTTCAGGTGTAAGATGCTTCTGTTTATAGTACCTGAATTGTTGATTTATATTTTCATGGTATCATAGAATGTCCTGGGTTGGAAGGGACCCTAAATATCATCAAGTTCCAACACCCCTGCCACAGGCAGAGACACCTTCCACTAGACCAGGTTGTTCAGAACCCCATCCAGCCTTGAACAATACCAGGGCCATCAAGAAATAAACTTCTCAAGTTATTTCTAAATTTTAAGATAAATCCGAAACAGCAGTGGGAATCACAAAAATTATAAACATGATCAAGTGCTTCTGTTTTCATTTTTGGCCTCCAAGCCTCAAAATGCTTTATCATACACAGAAGTCGTGGCTGAGGAAATGGAAACAACAGAAAGTGAAATGCCTCAGGTTCTGTAAAAAATGATGTCTGAGGCAGGAAACCACCTGAAACCCACACAACAACCACACCAGTGCGTCTTCCTAGAAGGGACAAGGACTGTCATGATGACACGAGTGTCTGACACTGCCTTTTAAAAGCTGATTTCCAGAGAGGACAGAGGAGGTCTGGTTGCACTTACTCCTCTCTGGCTCGGGGAGTACTCGCAGTGTGCATGTGCAAGTGAGTAGACCACGTGTGACCAGCTCTGATATGCATTATTTATACAACAGTTCTACTGACTTAAAAACTAATAAATCCACAGCCTGCAGATGATGTGCAGACACACAGACACATCATCACAAATATAACTTTATCTTGATTCTTTGTGTTTTTTCCCCCTGCTGCTGCACAACACAGCATCTAGTACAATAGCAAAATAAGCCTCTGGCTAAAGCGTAAGCTCGCTTAAATCACTGCATTTCTCCAATGCAACTGACACAAAGAAACAAGTGCCATTTTCCAGGGAACCATTTCTACGGGAATATTTCATGCAGAGGAAATGCTGTCAAGCTTGTTTGCAATGCAGTGCTGCAAAATGCTCCACACTTCCCTTACTCTCTGAGTGCCCTCGACTCCCGGTGAGCTTTTCACCGAGGAAGATCCATGTATTTGGATAGAAGTGAAACGCATCGTCTGTAACTTTGCACAATGCAAGTGAAAGCACAATACAAGAGGTCAAAACGAGGTTTCTCTCCTTATGTATTGTAATTATGGTCTGTTTATAATTCTACAGTTAATTTAGGGCTTGTACGTCCCCGCTGGACAAAGCAGCTTGCCCTGTGTGGAAAATGACATTAACTCAATCTTTGCAGACTGTCCCTGAGCCTGCAAATGCTTTTGTTAGTACAGTGAACACCTGTACTAATTACGCACTTCACTCACTCGGGGGTCACTGCTCATGGCAAAGGTTTTAAATCAGCCACCCCAGGAGACAGACATCATTATATTTCTGGAGCAGTCATTCCAGTGCTGCGAAACTGGGCAACCCTGGAAACAGATTCACACTCTGAAGTCTCTAAAGGTGAAAGACCGGGATACCCCACTGCTGGACACAGAATATCGGAATGAATAGAGAAAATGAAGAGAGTAATCAGAAACTGTTGTTGAAATCTTAAGGTTAGCATTCTTTTTAGTGATTCTGTGATTCTTCTGACTTTCATGTAAATAACATTTTTTCCCATCCCTCATTGTATACCAGTACCTGACCCAGCAAAACTTGTAAGCATGTGAGAAATGTCAAATAATTTAATTTTACTCACTTTGTGATTCGCATGTGCTATTTATGCACCTACAGTTATGCTGGAACTCAAATGCCAAGGTCAGCATTCATTTCTTTCACTGATGTAGTTCCCCATGAAGTCGTGTTCAGTTCTTCCCAGAGAGTCCCTGTTCACACTGATGCTAATCAGTGCTGGTACTTCCCTTAGCTCAATATGCAAAACTTGCAGAATCAATGGCATATTATGTGAAAACCAGCATCTGAGTGGCTGTAGGGGGCAGAGATATCTGCATTTCACATTACTCTTCTCCTAATCACTGCATGTAAAAGCTGTCAGCAGGTTTGTCACTGGGAAATCACAGAGCAGAAGGTTACTTTAGGTAGGTGCTGCCTTCAATTAAACACGCCCCAAGGTGTCATGCTGCCCTTATCTACCAAAGGCAAGCAGCACTGAGGGCATGAGCAGAGCTCTCCATCCAGGTTTTTGCAGCTGCTCTGGGCCCCAGTGCCATTTTTGGGGTAAATAAAAGGGAAGCAGAGGCAGGATTTGTTCAGAAATAGCAAAGAACAGGAGCCAGGGCAGAAAAATAATGGAGCCAGGGCAGAGAAGGGATCCTTGTAGCATTTGGCATTTTCACAACTGCCTCCTATGTGAATGCTAAAAAGGTTTTCAAGGATGCAAATGACCAAGTACACAAATTCTTCCTAAGGTCCCTAGGAAGTCTTAACATTTAAGCTAAAGGCAATGAATCAATACATTTTCTATCAAATTATCTCCAAACTCTTTTAATCTGTACTTCATCTTCACAAGCACACGGCATAAATTTTCATGGACATGTAGATGCAAATTTTTTTTCTACCATTTGTGTGACCCTTTTCAGTCAGATTCATTAGGCAACGTTAGAAAAACAATAATGCCTTGAGCTCTGTGTACTGCATGAGCCTCTCTCTCTCCCTCCGCTGACTCAGGAACGGGACATGTTTTGCAACAATGTCGCCTAAATATACAATAGTCCCAGTTCACTCCTCTTTCACTCCCGAGTAAATGAGGAGTAAACTTATTGATGTCAATGGGATTAAGGTAATATAAATGCCCTGAAAAGATGGATCACAGTTAGCACTCAGAAGAGCACACTCCAAAGGTTTGTCCACTTGCACGCAACATATCCCCTACAGTAACAGAATATAGTAAATGACACATATCACTGCAAAGAACTCCTGTGACTAAATGGTGCATTGTGTAAAGCAGACCTTTCTTCAGTGCACAGTCTTTTTTTTCACTTTTTAAAACCCAACCCTGTCATGCAAATTCTAGCCAAGCCTTCACTGTTCTGTTATTCAAATTTCTTAAAACTTCACAGCTTCATAGAAAACATACTATTAAAAAAATCCAACCTAAACAGAAAACACCAAGCTTGGCAGGGAATATTCAGACAAACTATAGTTTTGGAAAAGAAATCGCAAAGTTTCTAGCATACACTGTAAAAGTAATGAAAACCAAAAGGTTATCTGAAGTGTAATTTAAAGAAACGTGTTGGCATTGTTTTCAGATAAAACAATCCTGAGGCCATGTGTAGAAGTCCCGGACTGCAGCACAGTAATGAGTTTGCGAATCAGGACCGTAAATTCCCTTGCTGCGAATGTGGGAGCCATCAGGAGCACACAGGATTGAGTCAGCAGTTACCAAGGCACATACATACAGCACAGGCCGCTCAAGTCTCCGAACTGCCATTTATCATTTCCTGACAGAACAGTTTCTTGGCAAGCCTCCTTTCAAAATAATTTTTTTCCAAAACAACCAACCATTCCAGCAGGCTATGAATACCACTATAATTTGGTCTATTTTTCATATCAAGTAGACTATGGGCTCTGGTTTTCAGTTAATTAAAGAAACCTTCTTTTCAGATTTCCAAACGTCATTTGCAGCAGGGTAGAACCCACAGCAAGCCAGCCCTAAAACAGTGCCAGTTGCAGACCAAACCGTATGGAAATGGAAGGAAAACCCCCCAAAACATAAATAAACCCAGGGTTTGAAGCTGCAAAGCCCAGCTTACATAACACCAAATTTAGTTGCCCTGCCTAACTGTTAAAATTGGTCTTGGATGAAAATTGCTGTCTTGGGCTTGCCTGTGTTTCATTCTCCTGAATGTGTAATGGCTCTGAGCTGTCTGTCAGAATTTGAACTTCGTATGTTGTTGCTGTTGTTATTATTATTATTCCTACTACCCACTAATAGCACTTTAGGAGCCTTGTCTGAGGTCCACACACACTCACAGAGAAACAGCCCTTGGCTGGAAAAATGCATGATCTAAAGAGATGAGATAAAAACAAGGGGTGGGACAAAGATCAGATTTTCATTCCTGTTTTATACATATGCAACTGAGATATGGAGGGATTAAATGTCTCTCCTGTGCTCACACACAAATATCTGGGGCTAAACCTAGGAACTGAACCAACGTTTTTCAGTTCAAATCAACTTCATCTTCCTTCATTAACCCTTTACTTACTAACTACTAACTACTCCATATAGAGTGTTTATAAGCTGAGGTCTCAGAGATGTGTTCAGCCTTTGGGCACTCAGGCTCCAAGCACAGGAGGGGAACAGCACCTCTCTAACCTCTTGCAAGAATAGATATGCTCATATTACTGTGGTTACTCAGGAACTTATTACTTGAAGCTTTAGAAAAATCCAGCCTAGGAAATAAAGTCCCATATTTTGATTTCCTATTTGGTGAAGGAAGCCTGGATTCTGCTATTTCTCTGCAGAGTCCTCTGTGCAAGCAGCCACAGAAACAACAAACTGTGCCATGCTTCAGGGAAAAAGTAAATAATCACTTAAGGGATTTCTCTAAACATCTGACCTGCAGCTCACACATTCTCACTAGAAAAAGAAAGGAAAGAAAGAGTAGTTATACATGTTTTAGTAAAGAATTGTATTACTTTGTCTTCAGAAGAGTTTTGCCAAGCTTGGTGCTGTGACCATTTAGCTGGGGAGCCTGTTCCAGTGCCCAACCACCCCCTGGGTGAAAAACCTTTTCCTGATGTCCCACTTGAACTTCCCCTGATGCAGCTTCATTCCATTTTCCTTGTGTTCTGACACTGGTGGCCAGAGAGAGGTGATCAGCACCTCCTCATCTGCTGCCCTCCTTGCCCTAAGGATGTGTGATTTTAGAGGCTCTTACTTCGGTCAAATAAAAAGTCAAGGTTTTGCTTTGTTGTTGGTTGGTCATTTTTTGGGGATATTTTTTAACAGAAAGAATAAATGTACCTGGGATTCAACTTCCAGGTGAATTTCAAATCTTCATTTCAAAATATGGATATAGGAGAGCATCACAAAACACTCACTAGGCTTAAAAATAACCACAAAAATATGCAGAAAATTATGTGTCTCATCCTATCTTCCTGCTTGGAATGGCTGAAGATTTTCAGCTGAAAAATTCCTATAAATTTTAGTCTGAGACGCCCAAATTGGAAAACTTCAGGTCAAGTGGCTAAATATGCACACAACTAAAACAAAGTCTTATAGTGGGCAGTGTCTTACAAAGTTTTGGTAAGGCTCTGAAGCACTCCTGATGGCCAAAACCAAGAGGTGTGTATGTAAAATAAACACCAAAATACAGTTAATGGAAGACAAGCTGCTTCACTACTTGGCTTCAATGTACCACATTTTTGGTTACTTCTACAGAAAAAAGGGCTGCCATTACTTGCCTTCGTCAGAAAATAGAATTTCTGTTGAATGTTGAATTCTATCACAAAGTTTTTAACCCCTAAAAATACTGAGATATTTCAAGGAATGGAATTGGCAAACTATTTTAATTTGAAAACACATAAATGGCTTTAGCTTAATAATGAATGTTGACAGTACTGAAGCATTTCATTAAAAAAGTAGAAATCCATCACTATTCCAAAGGGCCTGAAAGGAATAAAAAGACAATGAAGCATACCAAGTGCAGCCTTTCAATGTCCTTGGATTAGAAATGCTGATCACAATGAAAATGTCTAAATCAACGATTCCAAGAAAGTTTGATGGAAAATGTTATCCAAGTAGTCTTATTCTCATAAGACAACACAGAGGCTTGTAATGCAACTTATTTTCCCAAAAAGTCTGATTTTTGTCACCTCTAACTAAAATAAGGTGTTTAGGACTCCTTACTATTTGAATAACATCCCCTGTCCATGACAAAACCCATCCACTTCTCAGTCCTTACTTGCCACTGGCCTGCCCTCCTGAGATGTTGCCCCAAGTGCCTGCACAATGAGGAAGCACTTTGGAGAGGCCTCTGAAGAACCACCTGCCATGAGGGCTATCAATTTGAAAATAATTTACAAAACTGCAGAACTTCCTGTTTCTCTAAGCGGTTCTAACGAGCTCTTCCCAGCCAAAATCCCTGGGGAGACAAATTGGTTTTCCCTGTACAGAACTGCAACTGCTAATGCCGCAGAGGAGTAAGAATGCCAAAAACCTCTGTATGGTTTTTGGACGGTTGAAGCGCACCTTTTGATCGCCAGCTTTGCTCAAGGTGAATAGGTAGCATGTTTTACCTGGGAGTCTGACACACAGACTGTGTTTTGGGATCACTGTGGGAAAATACAGTGGGATGGAGGTCCTCTAAAGCCAGCCAGACATGCGCCACTGACTTCAAAAGCAGCAGAAGCACAGTCAAGAGTAATTATTTTTTATCAACAGCACACTTACTTTAGGATTACTCTCAGGAGCATTCAGGTCAGGGCTCGCCCTCGAGGTGCTTCAACCTGCACAGTCAATTAGTGTCAGTGCTAGTCTACGTTTTCAAATTTTGACTAAAAAAAACTTTCTCCAAGACTTTATTTGTAGAAATGGATGGAAAATATAAATCCATCCAATGATTAGAGGTGAAAATTTTCCATTAATCTCTGTTCTTACTCAGTTTCGGTGCTACAAGAAACCGTCTTGATCCTATAGGCCCAATTTGTTAAGCCAGTTCTTGTACAGATTGATCTGATTACCAGGGAAAATACAGAGGGAAAAGAAAACAGTAAGAGCTGGTCATGTGGTTTTATGAAACGTGGATCAAAAGTCTTAATCCTAGTTGTCTCTTGAGGATGGTAAGAAACTCGGGTTTATGAAGGATATCCCTGCTGAAGAAGGAATGCAGAGAGATCTGCAGGCGGCGCAGGGAAAACTCTGGGCTCAGTGACACACCTGGCAATACCAATGGAGAATCTCAACTGCTCCTGACAAGACCAGTGTACCACCAGAAACACCACGTAAAAGGAATTTAACATAAGCAAGGAAGATGCTGAGGATCTCTGCATGGAAAATCCACTTGCGCAGAGTAATTCTGGAAAACATGGAGGGGCATCGCCCTTTGAAGGAACCTTGCTTGGGTTCCAGCATGTTCTGGGTTCTCCCCAGGAACACGTGCACCTTGACTTGCATTTGAAGAGTTAATAAGGATAATACCTATTTCCTGGAAATCAGGGTGTGCCTGCTAACTGTCTGAAATGCTTTCTTAATGAAACCTTAACCTCTGCTTCCAGCAGGACTCCTGTACCAGGCTGCTGACCCAGCTGCTGGACACCCTCCTCAACCATCCACAGGAATCTCTCTCTTTGCCTACAAAGATTTCTGTATGCTTTTTAAAATCCTGTTTTCTAGACAGGCTTTCTACTCTGTGTAATTATGACACTGCTTCTGATATGAATGGTTCTCCTTGCCACCAACCTCCTCCCTGCCTTTCCCCCAAAATAAAAAACCCTGGTCGGAAACCAAAACAAATAGTAGATTTTTATCATGCAGAATCTGTTAATAATACTTTCCCTGAAATAGTTCCCAGGCCTTTTTTAATGCTCAAATAAAGGCCCAAACATTTACAGCCAGCACTCTAAGCCAACTAATAATTTATTTGAGCCATACTGAAAAGCTCAAGAGAGATTTTGAATGAAAAATCTAGTGAATAAACTGATAGCCAAATACTGCCTTGGAGTCCTGCCACTGTAATACACAGGATGCACAGAGCTCTGTCAGTGACAGAGACATACACTGAAAAACAGTCAAGGAGATGATAGTCAAGTCTTGTCAATCTAAAGCTGAAAAGATAATGTCTTTGAGTAAACCATGAGCATTAATATTTCCCAACTTCAGTGGCACACAGATGATTAGGTGTTAAACTCCTACTGCCTTAAAAACTTAAAAAAAAAAAGAAGGTATTTAATCATATGACGACATGATAAGAAAGGCAAAACTCTGCTTTCAGAACTTCATGGGAAACTTCATACATGGAGAATTCCCAAAGATTCTACTGAGTGTTACAGAATCCGCATGTACAGACCAGGATTAAAGCTCACAGAATCAGAAAAAAGGCAGAATTTTTTTCAAAGTCACTTCAGAACTATGAAATTGCTTTGAAGTGTCTAAGCCAAGCTGGTTTTCAGGACTCAGCTGCCATCTTGCCAAACGTAAAATAAAATTAATATCAAGAAGTAAAGAATTTTAGGGCGTGTAAATAAAAAATTTTCTCAATTTATTAGTTTGCAACGTGAACTTAAGAACCTGAAAAGATTTATTCTGCAACTGAAAAAGCTTTTCCTTCCTCCTTTTGTTTTGTCTCAAATTTTTCACCCGATTTCATAGCTGAAAGAAAATGAATTCGTGTAAGAGTAGCAACATGAAAAAATAGTCTTCACAATTTACTGCACAGTAGTTTGTTTCCAATATTGCAATAGATGGGAGTTTGAAGCACCCTGTGGCTTTGGCTGGAGCAAGAGCACTGGTTTAGCCTTGATTTGAACCTGCTGTTTACAACACACTGTAAGCCCTTCCCATACGGCTGACTTTTAGTGAGGTTTATGTGAAAAAAAAAACCCACTGCTAAGCGAACACAGGAAAAAGGAAAATATTTTGCATTCGTCTGTTTATTTTTACAATTAGTTTGGAGTGCAAAATGAATGAATTTATATTACAGAAAATGTACATTTTACTCTGACAGAGTAAATGCGCTGCTCTTTCGCTTGTGATTTGCCTTGCATGTACCACACAAAAGATGTGGGATGTTCCAGTTGCAGCCTCTGAAGGGACTGGATGTCCAAACTGCTGCGGTTTTTGCAGCTTTCCTGAACTGGGCTCCTGGTGCCTTTTAAACATTTTTGCCCCATTAACCACCTTGGGGATATTCTGTGCATGTGAGTATGCACATGAGTGTATTTAATTGATTGTTTCACCTTCTGAACTACTCAGAAATCTGGAAATTACTTTCAACGAGCAAACAAACCATTGGAATAATCTCTGGAACTTATCTCAACCTCTGGAGACTCCAACGTTGAGCTAAATACACCAGGAAGCCTGGATTTGTATTTCAGCACTTCTGTTTCCAGCTACGACCCAGAATCAGAGATGAAACTTAAGAGGAAAAACAATTTATAGCTAGAAACAACTCAAAGCTAATTTAGCAAGGCTCACTTGTATAGCATTTCACGTGTCCCAACTGTCCCTTTGCTGCACACGCTTAAGCCCTAACCAAGACTTATGGCTGCGAGCAAATACGTGCACTGAGAGCATTCCTCATCCCATTTCTCAGGGAGCAGGGGGACAAGCACAAAGATATGTCTTGGTGATGCCTGGGCTCTAGAGCACACTCCATCTCACAGCTGCAAAACAACCCAAAGAAGAAAGATGCTGTCATAATTAAAACTATACAGCATGGGCTCATGAGATTTGGGTCTTGAGTGGATTGTTTCTGAGAGAGAGAGCTCCAAAGTATGTAAAGAATTTAACTACTAGTCCCACGGTTTCTCTTCCATTTTTCACCCCTAACTGTGCACGTTTTCCCTGTTGCCACAGCTCCCGAAGTGTAACACACCTCTCTGACTCACAGTGACACTGTCGTGGACACAAAACGCACCTTCACACGAGGCCAACAGACTCCAACCAGCCACAGAGCTGGAAGGAGAACAGGTTTACAATTGCAGAAGTGGAGTTGAGCCTCCCAAATAGAAATGAAGGGGATGCAAACTTCTGAACTTTAGGAAAGTTTAAATCTGTCTTTTCTCAACTCACAGCACTCTGACTCAATACTCATCTCAATGCCTCACTGCAGTTTGGGGAGACAGGGAATAATATTTTTATTATTTCCATTCTACAGATGGTCGAGCTGAAGCACTGCAAGGTTTATTGACTTACTCAGAGTTGCACAGCATGCCTGAATGGAAGCAGAACCCCAGCTGGCCTGATTCCCACTCCCGGGCTTTTAGGCGTTACACTCTCCTGTATTTGCTCCTTTTAACATCTGATTATTTTACTGCTCTAATCAGCTCCCCATTTTATACTCAAATTATTTCCTTAGGTTACATTAAACCCTTTTGTCACATTACCCAGACAAGACTACAGATATATTTTTTCAGCCATGCATGGCTGAAATTTAGTTTCTTTTGTTTAAATGCAAACATGCACAGGGTCAGTGACAGGATCCAGACTCTGAGAAATTATTCCTCTGCTCATTTTCATGTTCACAACACGAATTACATTAAGAGCAGAAATCAGTCATTATCATCTCCCTGTATTTACTGAAAAACTAATAAAACATCACATTTTAAATGCTTGTTACTGCATACTTTTGTTAGCATATCACCTCTCCCAGTACCAATGACTAAACAACTGACATAGCTGGATCTTGGCTGAGGCTGCTACAGAACAGCAGGAACACTGGTGAAGCATCTTCCAAAAGTGAGTTATTTATCTGGCCAGGGAGATTTTTTTCCCCCCTTTCTCTCTCTCTTTCTGTGCGCGCTCATGAACCTGACCCAACACGTTTCCAGAAGAGACTCTGCGGTTGTTGTTGCCAGACAATGCCTGCAATCATTTTTCTCCAGCCGTACATCCAAACTAGGGGGAGGGTGGGGGGNGGGGGAGGAAGAGAGAAAAGCTCTTTTGTTTGGAAGTGTGAAGAGCTCTGTCGAAACACGTCTCTTCAGGGTAGTTTTAAGTTGCAGAACTGATAAGAAAAAAAATCCAACATAATGATTTCCTTCTGCTTGCTGTGCCTACCCTCCAAGCACTCCCCTCTGCTTCTGGTGCCCATTAGGAATGAGATAACTCTTGAAGACAAGACCCTCCCTGCAGGAATACACTCACTACACCTTTTTTTCCCCCCCCCTAGTTTTTCATAGAATCATAGAACCATTTGGGTTGGAAGATGACCTCTAAGATCATCGAGTCCAACAGTAATCCGGTCTCTGTAATTCTCCCCCACACCACCACCAGGTACTCCCAAAGGGGCTTCTGTCTCCACATTAAATTGATGGAGTGTCCCAATGTAGCTGACAATCTCTGCTGATCAGGCTGTTGTGTCCAAAACTGATGGACTGTGGGGCTCCCAGAGGGGAGGGCCAGTGCTTATTTGGAGGCTCTCTTCCATGCAAAGTATGAAACTTATGAGCTGGGGAAACTGCCTCTGGCCAGAACCCAGTCCAGGGAAGGTTTAAGTGAAAAAAAAAAAAAAAAAGTCTTAATGGTTTAGCAATAAAACCATGGGATCTGCTAGAGCATCTGACAGTCAGAGAGAGTTAGTTTACTCATGATTTAACCTGGTTCCCAAAATTGAAGGAAAGACATCGTGCATTAGCTTAAAGTAGGTTGCAAAAGTGGTATGTAAGAAGGGACAGAGCATCCAGCAGGGAAAAACTCTTGACTGTAAGGAGAGCGGGAAAACAAGCCAAACTGTTCTTTTCACACTAATTAATTAAATAAATAATATTCCTGCCAAAAAGTTGCCAACCGCCTTCAAACTGAAGAGCAACGTGTTCACACTGGATTAGCCCAGGAACGTAGCAGTTCCTGTCCATTCCTGCTTACAAATTTTTCAATCTTTTTTTAATAGATTAAAAAACGTGCCTTTGCTTTGGAAAGAATTTTTTAATGTGTGACTACTGTAATGCAGAATAAAGCAGTCTGCTTAATCTTTTTATGAAAGATGAACAAAATAGATTCGTCTTTGTTCAAGTTTGTTCTAGAAAGAAGCTGGATTTAATCCTTTCAATAACAATCCCTGAATCTGTTCCTATACTACTTTAGACACTTTTCCAAGGAAAAAAATACTAATCTCCAAGGTACCCATGTTGCTAATCTGGATCCTGCTATGCTAGGCTACTCTGTTACATCAGGTTTCTTTTCTCTTTAAGACATACCAGAAAAAAAAAAACCAACACAAAAAACCCAGAAAACAAAAAAAATCGTCAGAGGAAAACTACAGTTAGCTTGGGGAAAAAGGGACTTTTCCAGTTTAAATGGATGTGCAGCCAATAATAAGCATAAGCTGTTTATGCTATGAGCTTCATCATTTTACCATGCCTCTGCCAGGTTGCACTGTCTTACTGTATAAAACTGGAATTTACTCTGTGTGTGTGTGTTACTCTGTCTCTCTGGTGAGGTAAAAGAAGAATATGTTCAGATCCTCTCTGCTTTTTACCTCAAGGACAGATGTTTGCACTTCTACATGGTTAAAACCAGTTATGAGGTAGTCTTCAGCATTCCTCATGTGGCAGAGAGGAAAATATGCCTAGAAAATATATCTCTCACCAATCCTAATCAAATTAATCAGTTACTTCTGTGGATTAGTAATTTAAGGAAAAATAGGCAGGCTGAGATAGGGCCTCATAGATAAAATTATCTACCACATAATGAAGAAACTTCGCATATTCTTCCTTTACAAAATATGTTCCAGTGGTCTGGGGCCATCTGGAGACTCACATACTCTTTTTGAAAAGCTTTTACTTTCATTTTCTTTAAAATTACTAACAATTCTTACGTGCCTTTTTTTTTTTTTCTTTCCCAACTCATTAAAAAACCCATCCAAAACCCAGAAAAAATTTATGGCTTTAAGGAACAGTCACATAGAACTGCAGGGGCTTTTTCTGGACATCTGATGCACACAGACCTTTCTCACAAATAGTGACAGTAACAAGGACCTTTGGCACTGATAACGGAATCACAGAATGGCTTGGCTTGGAAGGGACATTAAAGATCATCCAGTTCCAACCCCTTGCCATGGGTAGGGAACCTTCCACTAGACCAGGTTGCTCAGATCCCCATCCAACCTAGCCTTAAACACTGCCAGGAATGGGGCATCCACAATTTCTCTGGCCAACCTGTGCCAGTGTCTCACAGTAAACAATTTCTCCCTAATATCTAATCTAAACTTACTCTCTCTCTTTTCTCTCTTTACAAGGACATGTCACTACATGTCCTTATAAATAGTCTATCTTTCTTGTAGGCTCCCTTTAGGTACTGGAAGGCCATAATTAGGTCTCCCTGGAGCCTCCTCTCTTCCAGGCTGAGTAATCCCAACTCTTTCAGCCTTTCCTCACAGGAAAGGATTAAAGGCTCCATCCCTTTAATCATCTTGGTGGCCTCTGCAGTTGCTCCAGGAGCTTGATGTACTTTCTGTGCTGGGGACCCCAGAACTGCATGCAGTGCTCCAGGTGGGGTCTCAGCAGAACAGAGTCGAGGAGCAGAGGGGCAGAATCCCTCCCCTCGCCCTGCTGCCCACCCTGCTTTGGATGCAGCCCAGGATACAACTGGCTTTTTGGACTGCCAGTGCACATTGCTGGCTCATGTTCAGCTGGAGCCAAAGAATGCATCAGTTTGTACTGCTGCTGGTAGCAGCTTCCTGTTCACAACTTCTGTAAAGAATATGGGAGAGGATTAATGTCCCTATCCCTTTATGCTGATCCAATGAGCAGGTCAGACACTACGCAGCTGACACACATTTCTTGAGGGCGGGGAAGATTGCTTTTGTTTCCACATGCAGCCCAGGGTCCTGGCTTCTGACCAGACCTCCCTCCTGTGACATCTCTTGGGCCAGCAGACTCCTTGCTTACCTAGATATGAGTCAGAGGCAAGCAGAACTCAACTAGAGATCAATATTTTCTTATTCTTAAGTTTTCTGGGAAAAATTGTTCAAGCTTTGTATATTGGGCTCTGCAGATGTGTCAGCATGCTGCTGTTTTTACTCAACATGCAATGATAAATGACTGATTCCAAACTAGCTTCTGTCCTTCACAGAAGTTTCCTGGTCTGAAAGCCCTCCTGTGCCTGATAGGTTCATCAGCTGCTGGAGAGATTGTGAATAAACTGTTCTTTATTTATGACGTGCTGTTTGCTTCTCTGGAGATGCGTCCCGCTTCATTTTACAGCTGTAGAAATCCGTCAGCAAACAGATTCCTGTTTAATCATAGCTCAGGACAAGAGAGTCAGAAAATACTGCGACTCCAGGAGCAGAAAAGTGACTGATACAGGGGCTGAGTCCTGAGGCTTACAGAATGTATACCACCCCACACAATGCTCATGTATTTCACACCAAGTACTGCCTTCGACATACTTACATGTCGTGAACAAGCCACTTTGCAAATTTTTGCATTAACTAAATACAAGAGTGGGAAATAAAACTGTAAGTTCCCTGCTCACATAGCTAATGGCTAGACATTATGAAGGGAGTTATTCAGATAAGTAAGAGCCTCCAGCCAATCTTTTCCTTAAACCATACAGAAGGCAATAACCTCGTACAAGCCCGAACATGCTGTCCCTTCCACTTACATCTTCAACTTGCCTGACAGTAAATTTATTTTTCCTTTAATCGAAAAAGCCCTGACTGACCATTTCATAGGGTCTAATCCAGCTACCAGTGAAGTAAATGGAAATTAAATTGTAGCCCCACATTTAGAGAAGGAAATTAAAATTAATAATTGAAACCCCCACGTAGGCAGAAAACTTTGCAGTGACTACATACATTAAGCAATGTAACAGGCACATACAACAGGGTATATAATTTCTAAAGGACACAGAGACAAGTTCAGAAGTTGTTCTGGTTCCACATGATAGCTCAAACCAAATGTACATTTACTTTCATCTTAGTTAAAAGACACAGAGGAAAACCCCTTCTTAATCATAAGTGAATAACTACAAGGTGCTGTCAGTGACAAATATTTTAGATTTCAAATACTTTCTTAGAAGTTAATTTCACAAGTGTGACTATGTGTCAATGTCTAACCTAGCTCTCTTTTGAACTTAGTTTCTTATGACTGCAATGACCTCTTATTTTGGCAGGCTTGCTCACAACGGTAAACCCGGAGAAGCTGAAGAGGCCACAGAAAAAGTGCAGTATGGAAACGCAGTGTGAATGTACACTGGAGGAGTCCTTCACACACTTACACCACATGCATGAGCAAAAAGAACCATTATAACCATTATTCAATTACGTATTCATTATCACAATTTCAGGAAAGGCTAATCTGATCAGGACTTAAGGCCTGCTAGAATCCATACTATAAAGAGGAAGAGAACAAGGGAAAAGAGGGACCCTGCTTCAGGTGTCTTCTAGTCTATGGATTATAGAGTGACAACAAATAGATGGGGGACTAGAAGGACACAACAGGCAGCATGACGGGTACTTTATCATGGCATAAGTTTTACAGAAGGATCTGACAAAGCAGAAAACCTTTAAGGTATTTTTGGAGACCCACTCTGAGCAGGTACACACATATATGTGTATATTTATATATCATAGTGTGAGGGATGAAGTACAAACAGGCTTCTCTAGGAAGCAGGTGATACAAGCTGGTGTAAGCCATGAGCCAACAAGGTGACAGACAGAAAGGACCATGAAAGATCTTTAAAATTAATCCAAGGGCCATGCACTCAGTATTGATGGCAAAAGTGTTAGAAGGATGCAAGGAGAATGATGAAACCTCAAAGATGAGGGCTTGGAAACTTGGAAACAGCAACAGATACCTCAGTGAATTAAGGCAGGGTGAAATTATTGCATTTATCATCAGATAAAATAATGTTGCAATAATGGAAATTTTGATGGCAACAGCCTAAACAAGTCTTAATATTAATTAAGAACAATAATTAATATTGTTTAACCCAAGTGAAAACAAAATGCTATTTCCAAAACACTATTTCCACTGCGCAACTGATGTTACAGTAGAAACTTGTGTCCCCCTAATTCAACAAAATAAGAACAGCTCAGAAAAGCTTTTGAGCTTTTGAAGAAGTTACTCTGTCTTGCTTGGAAGTGGATGGGCTGAGTATGCTTTTAACATCGTGGAAGAGAAGTCATATGAGTTTCTATGCTGTTACTCAGTTTTGCAGTATTAAGTTCTGTACTGTAAAAACATACTCTTTAAAGATTACAAATTCCGGCATCCCATGTCTATAACTCATGTTACAAATGTTTACAATTACAGCTGTATTTACTCTTCCACTTTTTTTTTTCTCCTTACAGTGAAATTGATTTATGTTAGCACTGACAATAAGACGTAGAAAGAAAAATAAAATTTTCATCATCTGTAGTTTATCCAGTTTGCGATGGCTATTAGTAAGGTAGATGAAAGCATGAAAGCAGCACTCATGGATTCTTCATAATGAATTCGATTTTAATAGGAAATGGCACGGGTACTCTCTAGTAACCTGGAAGCTCAGTTGTAAAAGATTTGAAGCTCTGAAGATTTCACCATCTTCTTCATGGCTTGTGCTTTGTGACAGGTTAAGTACAGTCTTTAAAGTCATCTATACTTGTGTTTCAGGACAACATATTCCATAAGAAAGACTGGACTTAATACATGACAGTGAATTAGCACTGGGATTTAAAGGCATGTTTTAACAAATATATGTGTCCACATGCAAATATTTAATGTTTAAAGAAGTATCTATTTTACATTAAAAAATTACAAAATGTATCCTTTTTTATACTTAGAAAACACCAATTGTCAAACCAAATTAATCGAGAAAGCTCCACAGATGAAATAGCTATTAAAATATCCAAACACGATGTTTTTGAAACATAGAACAAATTTCATCCATCCAAACTTTACAAACTAGCAAATAAGTTATGGAGACCCATCCCATAAAGCCTTACTTTTCAATTCTAAGAAACACTTCTCATCCCACATACTCAAATTCTAAACAAAAACACCCAGAGATGCTGCATGTCTTAATTTTATATATATTAGTAAGTATTACATATGTTAAACATATATTAACAAATCTACAGTTCTGAATGTTGCACAGCACGTGCTTTTAGGAAATTATTTTGTTTCCACACTTCTGAGGACACTGAGAGATTCATCCATCAGATGAAAATGTTGTGGATTCTACCTGGTACATCATCAATGTGTTCTGAATCTGACACAATTCAGTACCTCTGGGGCAGTGCTATATGAGTTGTCCAGATTACTGGCAAAGTTGTATAAACAAGACTGAATGATTTGCCAAGACCAAACTGGAGAACAACCAACTTCTGAATGACCCAGCATTCGAAACTGTAAAGCTGTGCCCTCGGTAACCCCAAATTTAACTAAAAAAAGGTTGATATTATGACTTACGACACAAGCTACGCAACTTCTTGCATGGTGGAACTTGTTTGAAAATGGAGATTACTTTGAAGTAACCTCCGTTCCTTTTACAAGATCGTGTTTCCAGCCACATTGGCTACAATAGTTCACATGGAAAATCAGCACTGGAACAGTAAGTGAAGATTTGAAAATCTGTGTGACTACTTACAGGGTAAAGCATCATGGTTTGAACAGGGTATTTTATGTGCCTTATTTACAATACTTGGCCATCCATACAGACATATGATTATCACATAATTATCCACCATGTTACCCAAGAAATCCAACCTACTGACAGTTTGAGTTTCTATCTCTTTATCATCTGAAAGAAATTGATTGTGGTGCATCCTTCAAATTCCTACTGCAAAATTATAACTTAGCATTGTAAAATATCACAGATCTTTACACCAGAGACTCTAAAGCAAACTTTAGAGCTGAACAGCACAGAGATTTCTTGAATTTAGGGCTCCAGAGTCAAATGTTAATCATGGCTCTTAACTACATCATACCTCAACTGATTCCCAAATTCTGAGAGAGTTCAATCCCAAGTTTGGCTTGTCACCAATTCATACTTAAAAAAAGAGGGTTTATTAAAATCATTGAAGATCTCTCCTTCAACTTCAATGAATTTTGAGTCAGACCTATAATCCATCAATCTCTGGTTTTTCCCCTAGCCACAAAATTACCTGCAGGAATACATTTTTGCATTACAGGCCTCTGTTTAGCAGAGCGTGGCTCCACAAAGCTCACCTCAGAGATGATACAAGTTCGTACCTTTTTCCATCCTTTTATGTTAGAAGAGAAACACGTTACTGAGTTCATGGCCCTCAGAGTAAGAGCTAGGACATGCACAAAACAACAGTATATTTGCTTTTGATATTTTAGACACTTTGAATGTTAGACTGTGCGAGAGACTGGGACTGGGAGAGGGGAAGAGAAAAAAACCCCTCCAATGGCCTGAAATACGTGAAGAAATACAATATTAAGAGTGAGCTCTGAAAGTTAGTGTCTAGTCATTGTGGAGAAGCCTAAAGGTTACGTATTTACAGGGATTTTAAAAAAATGGTTCTCTTTTGAAGCCTTGGGGGTTTTTTTTGGAACCTGTGAAAAGCTGGATTTGACAATCAGTCAGTCAATACAAGTGAATTGAGTTTCTGAAGTGAAATAGGCTGTGTCAGTACTGCATCATCTTTATGCAATAAACCATTACCAAATCTGTCACACGCCACAAACCTAAAGCCAAAGCAAACTCTTGGGTAAAACTGACTTTTCTTCAGTCATGTATTGTGCTAAGCTTCTCCTTCTTTCTTGGAATGTCAGTTAAGCCTTATAAACATACCAGAGCAGAAAGAGTTGCAATTAATTACTGGGAAATGGGGATCTGCATCATTAATTCTTTTAATAGCAAAAACATACTAAATGCTTTCCTATACCTCAAATGAATATATAACAACAGTCCATTGCACCACAACAGACAAGCACTATATTTTGGAGAATTTAATTCCTGTTTATCTGTCTCTCAAGACTCCTGCTTTGGGGGCTGGAAAACAGTGCTCTGTTATCTTTATGTTACTTGACAATTTATTTTTCATTTCACCTGTTTCTTCCTGGAGTTACAGCTGCAGGCTCACAAAACTGCCTGAGCCTGGAGAGATAAAAATCAAAAAATCAAAACCCAAAACAATTTCCCCATCTTTGCCTCATCCTGAAATATCTCAGTTTGATAATAATGCAAATAAAGGGAGATAAATCTCTCCCATGAATATTTTTTTTCCTTTCTCTCCATGCAAATATTTGCAGTAGTGACAGATTTTATTAAACTGTGTCTTACAAGATTCAATGAACAAAGTGACTTGGGCATCATTGCAGCTCAAGGTTTTGAGTCTTTTCATAGAATCATAAAGGTTGGAAAAGGCCTTTGAGATCATTGAATCTAACATCTGATCGAACACCATCGTATCAACTAAACTCTGGCACTCACATCCAGTAACTTCTTGAACATTTCCAGGGATGGTGACTCCACCACTTCCCTTGGCAGCACATTTCAACCCTTGACAACCCTTTCAGTGAAGAAATATAGTTAATAAGCATGCTTTGCTCTAGGCAAGAAGGAACAGATGAGAAATCCTCTTCCTTCTGCTCCTGAAGAAATGCCAGATCCGAGGTAGGAAATGAGCTCAGTTCTGCACCAGCACACTCCACGTAAGTCCAGACACTAACCTCCTTTGTGACTGCAACCCCTGAAGTTGAAAAAGTTTCATTTCAACCCTAGTAGCCACTCCAGTTGTCATAAAATTCAGGGCACTGACTCATTCAAGCAACCAATGGCAGTTCCATGTAGCAACATATGGCTCTTGGTTTTGGAAAGGAAATTTTAACATTATGACCCTCATGAGGGAAATCAGTCTGGCAGTTGAGAGCACCATTTCCTATCATTATGGGGTTAAGGACATACTAAGTGGGTCTCATGATCTATAGAAATCTCATTAAGTGGACATAGACACAAACATAGTAGTAATGAAATACTTTTGGTGGAAGTGTGACAGCTCCACGCCACCCTATGTTTCTGCACTGATTATGATCTTGGAAAGAACCACCTGCTTGTCAAAGAAACCTCTTCCAAGAAAAGTGGAATAAAAGCATAGAAATAATTTAGTAATTCAGTGGTTTGATTAAAACAACGATCTCCATCACCAGTCACTGCCCCACCTGGTATGTCAGACAAAAGCTCAAACACGGTAGTTTCATGATTATATGTAGACTTCCCAGGATCAATTTGTTTCAGCCCTTTGGATGACATAATTTCCAACAAATAACGGGGAATTACTAAAGAGAAGCCAAGAACAATTTGACTTACAGCAGGGTATATTTTAAAATTTCCAGTGTAAAGAAATAATCAAATTCATAAGATTTCAGAATATTTCATCCTGACAGAATTAAATCCTGGAGCAGTGGTGCATACTTGCTTGCTGCTTGCATCCCCTGTCCAGCTGGAGGATTCCCTTTCTCCAGGAGAGTCCTGGGAGGTGCAGAAAGTTGGCACAGCTGATCATATCACTATAGGAAAGTGCTGTGTGGAGGAAGCACAACCAAAATCTAATAATTATCGGTGGAGCGAACAGCTCCATAGCTGCTGCTGCAGCTGAGGTTGGAGGAAGCTGCCCAATGGCTGCTCCGTGAGATGCCCCAGGCTCCAGGGCACGCAGCACCTCCATACAGCTGCCTTTCCATGCTTCCCGACAGACCAGAGGAAGTACCAGCCCCAAAGGAGAAGTGATAGCTGGTTAAACATCACAAAAGATGTTACAGGAGTTATTTAAAAGCAATAGAGTACTCACTTATCAGAGGACACACAAAGACAGTAAGAAACCATGCCGCTTTCAGAAGGAGCTGGGCAGCAAATGGCTTTCCTATCTGTTTCAGGACAAAATATTTTTTCTGTTTTCCTTTCTGCTGAGAACAACCTCAAAACCTTGGAGATTTGTGAATGTAAAGCCAGAGAGAGAATCTCAATCCCTTTCTCCCTGGGACAGCAGAGTCTACTGGTGGGGAAATGATCAAGAAGCGGAGGAGCCAGGCCCCCATCTGTGCTCTGTGCAGTCCCAACGAAGAACCAACCTTTTCAAACCCCAGGTGATGGCCCCAGTCATCGCGACATTACACAGTAGCACAAGCTTCTCTTTACACAAAACTTTTGCTGGAGCAGAGATTTCAACCACAGCCTCCTCCAGTGCATGAGAACAGCACTGGCTCCTCTAGAAGAGGTGAGATGAGGAGGTCACTTGCTTTCTGTTTTTCCAGGAATTCCAGTCTGGGCCCCTGAATCATCTTCCCAATAAAGCTTTGTTAAAACTGGCATGCTCTTGATTTTTCTTTTCCTCCTTATTTTCAGTTTTTACTAATTTGACACTCTCTAAGGAAGAAAAATCAACAGTATGTTGCTGGAAAATTTTTAAGCAGCTCTTGTTACAAAGCACGGCGGTGCCAAAGCCAGGAGCAGGACCTGAGGAGGCTCATGAATGGTCACAGCTCTAATCACTCAGCTGTGTGCTTTCCTACTACTAATTTGTCATAGGAAAACAGATGGTGATGATGGTGCACGGGGCCAGATTCTTACACCTCTTTAACATTTACAACTTGCATTGCAACAGCATCTTTGGGACCTCAGGAAGCCTGGGGCCCTGTTTTGTTAGGCACTGTACAAACAGAGAGTAAGATACAGTCTCTGCTCTTGGGAGCTTCCTGAGAGACTAAATAGACAAGACAGATAAAGGAGGGAGAAAAAGCAGAGAAATGATTTGCCCGAGGTCGCATAGGAAGAACTTGCAGAGCTCGGAGTAGGTCTCAGATCACAGGTCAGTATATTTCCACTTCTCCAAATCCTGTCTGCAAACAAACAGCTGTGACCATTAAATCACTTGCTGAGCCTCCGACAACTTCAGCGCAACTCACTGCTTCGTAACCACTCTGTGCATGTGTCCTACAAAGATCTCAGGAGGCGTTCACCAGCACGGCACAGACGGGTGTCACTGCTGCTGGACTCACTGAGGACACAATCAATCCCAGGGCAGCAGCAAAGTGCTGTGCAAAGGGGTCTTTTTCCTCACATCAGAACAGCTTTGGATAGAAAGTTACATTAAAATACGCTTGACACTGAGGACTAGAGAAAATGCCTGCTTCCAGCAGATCCCAAATACTGTATAAACTCCTCTAGCCAAAGGCTGAGGCATCCTTTGCCTTCTTGTGTTTTGCTCTTATACCAGGTTCACTGGAGAGGCCAAATGCACTTTAACCCTTTCTATTTCATGCATTCATAAAAATTCTCAGCAGATGCAGGAGCGTGTGCACAAAGCTTCCATCTTTTAAAGAGTAAAAGAACTGTTTTACAATTGAGGCATTATTTTTCATTGGAATAACTGAGCTATAATCTGATGTGAAGCCATAAATTCCAAACTGCAAGGATGAATTTCGCAATACATGTGTTCTACTCAAGCTGACAAAAATTATTATTTTACATCAGAATTTTTGTAGAGGTCATTTAACAACTGCTTTTCCAGAACCTCATGAAAAATTACAGATATTCTAATGAATTCAAGTGTAGTTCAAAGGTTTCACTGTAGGCTTGCTCTGTTCCATGCTGCTCAGTGCTGCGGGCAGGGCAGTCAGCTGGATGGATTTCCTTTCTGATCAATCCATCCTCTCTCATGTCTCAGGATAAATAGGGACCTGAGGAATGATGGCACCAAGGCCTGGACTCATCCCACCCAGAAGTGGAATTGGTTTAGATGCCCAGCGTGGTCAATGACCTGACAAAACTAGACACAGATAGGCTCACCCTCTCTCTCTTATCCTTCAGGGTGAGTTTCCTGAGTCTGGGAACCAGGGGTTGTCTCTTCACCTGCAAGTGAGGCAGTGCAGGTGAGGAAGATCTCGGCAGCAGAGCCGCTGGTGAGGCAGAGCCACCATCACCACCACGTCCCTCTGGAGCTGGGTTTGCTCTGGACCAGGGGAGGGAATGCCACTTAGGGGCAGGAGTGTGCTAAGTGTACTCCTGTAGCATATAGGCACAGTTTGATTTCATTCATAACTCTCCCATGTTCCGAGACTGCTCTCAACAAAAACAAAACCGTAATAAATGGGGATTGTCGGATGATTGTTTCAAGAGTGCATTCCTGCTCTGAGCTAAAGCACCAAGGCAACCAGTGAGACCTACACTGCACTAGAACCATTAATTTTTAAAAACAAAACAATATCATGTAATTTAGCACTCAAATTGACAGTAGGTTTTTGTTAAAAGCAAAAAGCAAACAAAATCCAAATTCTTAATATCCTTAGGAGTGTTTTCATCGCTCATTTAATTGACTTTCTCCCTAGAGCTTCTGCAATCCCACTGCAGTAAATTGTGAAGCAGGAAAGAGGATCTTCACTATAATAAAGTCTGACAAGTTAAATTCTCCTAAACTGAGCAAGCAGAAAAAACTTAAACAAGATTTAAAACAACGGTAGTAACCCAGAATATGACAAGAAAAAAAGAAACCAGTTACGGGTGCTGGTAGCATGTCTTGCCGGGAAGTTTATGCCTCTGTGTCACTATACACTGGACTGCCCAGCCTAACATTCCACTCAGCGTGTCAAAAGCAAGAGCAAGAGTTTACAAAAGATCTTTGGCTCTCAGTTAAGAGCATTTTATTTCTTCCACTTTTTGCCAGTTAGTGTTGCAATCCTTGCAGCGCATTAGGCTATCACTAGACATTCCTGAATTCTTTTAGACAGGACTGTTCTTGGCACTTGCTAGAAGGCAGCAAGACCCTTCTCTTCATGTAAGGACACTGCCACACACGTAGTGCAACTGCTGCACTTTCAGGCTGGGCATTCACGCTGTGCTCCACCTTGGGTGTACTTTTAAAGCACCTGGGTACCTCTAGTAATGCAGAAAACGACTGCTTGTGCATCAAGCAGCTTTTCATGGAGAGAAACATTGAAGATACAGATTTTAATCTATAAATTGCTATGCAGCTAGGAGAAAAAGGGGAGGAACGACCACATTCCATAATTGCCTGCAGCCCAAAAGGCAGTTGGCATCTGAGCCCTAGCAAGAAATGTTAAGCAGATTGTGGGTGCTGGCTATGGGGAGTATCTTCTTGCTGGCATGGAAGCTGGGTGTTGATTCAGTGCTGGCAAAAGCTTTCCTCTGCACCCACAGAAGTTAAATCCTCTATCACCTCTCAACAAGCACATTATGATGGCAGAAGGCTTCTTTTATCTAGCTGATGACAAGGAAGCCTGTGAGGCTTTTTGAGGATCACAGTTAAAAAAACACAACCTGATAATGCCTTCTGCTTCTCTAAGGTGATCTTCAGCTTCACTTAATCTTGTTTGGGGAGTGGCCGAGATACCACGGTGAGCTGGCAGGGAGCTATGCACAGCTCTTCTGAGCGGGAGCAGGGAGAGAGAGGATGGGTGGGCAGGATGTCAGATGGGAGGCACCACTCACAGACCATGCCCGAATGACTCTGCTTCCATCCTGTGCTACTGAAACAAGGAAAGTGCCAGTATGGATTTTGTATTTTCAGAATTTATGACATGCGTTTTAAATTTAGGGAGGTAACAAAGAGACAGAGGAGAACCATCCTTTGTGATGAAGCATGGCAAGTCTCCCCAAGAGCAGTCACCTTGTGCTGGCTTAGAGAATACCTGGCAGCCTAGCTGACATTTACATTGGAGCATATAAAAAGTGACTGCAGGGTTGAATTTCCTGCATGCACACACACACCAGGCTGGGAGCTGTACTTCTATGTCCACTGCTTTTGGGACCCAGTGAAACTACTTTCTGCAATGTGTGGTTAAACTGAATAACCAGAAAGACAGACCTTGCAGGGGCAGAGCTGGGCCCAAGAGAAAGATCATGTGGCAAAATGCTGCCTAAAGGAGCAAATTAGCCAACAGAAGATGAGATTAGTTTTAGTTTCTTCTGCTACAGTTTAATGTTTTCACCATATGTCTTTGGATGATGTAAGAGATTAACTGTATTTCAGGTGCAAAATTTCAGCATAATTTTCTGACCAAAAAAATCAGTAGTCAGACTGTTGTAATTAAAAATTGATGCTTACAGGGAAATTTGGTTATCTGTCAAATTCAACACCAAGGGACACGGCCTTTGTGTAAATCTTCTGCTTGGGTTGGGTTTGTGGGCTGAGGGCTGGGTGTCCCTTGTTTCAGTTTGAGATTTCGACCCACAAACCACATGGGAGCTGGATTTTCCTCATGTTGCCATGTGAATCCAGAAATCAGCTCCAGTCTGTGTGAAAGAATGCCCAGTTTTGCTGAGCAGCCTGGAGAACAGTCGCAAAATTTTCCACACACCTGGACTGAGCTTTGAGTCTGTAACAAAGCTGAAAGCTGGCCAAGTTTCTCCTGGCTTTGTTACCGGGCTTTTTGCACAGATCTATTATTCACTGCATTATTTTTTTTTCTTTCAAAACTGAACCATTAGGGAAAAAAGGTTTTTGGAGGGGGAGGAGAGAATGTAAAAGAAGCAAGAGCGTGTGTTTGCCTGCACCAAGGAGATGCAGCACTGAAGCAATCGGTATCGCTGCACGCGCCAGCAGCTACAAACAGGCTGAGAGCTTCAAACGTACGACAGCTCAGGGGAAGGGAAAAGAAAAAAAGAAAAGAAAAGGAAAAAAAAAAAGATAGAAGACAGCAGGAGCGCTGTTTGTCTTGGCTGCTTAGCACTCAATCCCCACCTGCATTTGATTCTGCCCAGTCTCCAGACTCCTCCCCTCACTTTGGAGTCATGGCAATACAGGAAGGCAGGAGAGGAAGGGAGGCAGAACACTTTGTACTAGCAGCCAGACCACTGTTTAACTTCTTCAGCCAAAAAACAAATATGAATATGGAAAGATTTTATGGTGAGATACATCAACAGACTGAAGCAGTTCTGAAAACCCTTCTACAGTTGCTCATTCAAGGTTTTCAACCTGCAGACTTTTCTTGTGATTAATCCCAGTGTTTGTTTTGTAGTAGTAGTGCTAAGTATTTACCAAGTGATGTGAACTGTCAGTTTTGCCATAGAGAGTTCTGTCTGCTGGGAGTATTTTATGGCCTTCATAATTTGCACTTATATCCAGCCCTAGTTGCTTTTTCAGTTTCACTACGGTTTGAAAATGAAACCCAGAAAATAACCCTTGTGCTTACTAGCAGAGAAGCCTGGGTGTTGAGCAGTAGGAATACAGCAGCCGTGAGCATTTCAAAATGCACAGAGCAAGAAAAAATTCTGCTGCAAACCATACTTCCCTATGCATGGTAAAATTTAAATCACTCCTTTATTTACTTACAAAAATTCTTTTATGTCAGACTGCTTTTGCAGATATTCTGCCTCTAAATTCAGAGCATATTTTAGCAGCTCAAATGCTGTGCACAGGCCTTAAGTGTGCTGAACTTGGCAATGTGTCCCCAGATTAGGCCGGGCTGAGCAGACAGAAAAACAGGCATCTTCCTCACTTGTGCCGTAAGACATCTCAGAAATAAAAGCTCTTTTTTTAATTGGAGATGCTTCACATAAAGAGACATCAGAAAGTAAACTGCTGATAGCACCTGGTGGTGCTATGGCAAGCACTTCTTGTGAACCAGAAAGTCTCAGAAACTGACAATAACAGCTAGAGAATAACAAAGTGCCTCTGCAGCCACAAGCATCACATCACTGAAATATCCTGATGTCTTCTAAACCCTTGGGGATGATAAACCAGTATCAACTTTCCATCTCACACAGAAAAAACTACTGCTTCAGAAAGCTTGAGCAAAACAGAATTGGAAATGTAAAAAGTACTATTTTCATTTTGTACAAAAGTCTGTCACTCTAAAACCATGATACCTAAAAGCAATTGCTTAAAAATTGTTGCAAGTGAATATCTAAATAGATATTCCACTACAACTTTTCAGCTATCCTGTTCATTATAATTATTAATTAAATCAATTAAAGTGTTTTAATTATTTTATTCAGAAGTGAGGGAGGGAACGGCATTCTTCATTGGAAGCTGCAATGTTAAATTCTAAACATTTGGAAATGGGTAAACACAACACTAAGGTAAGAGTTAAATGAAAGCAAAAAGTTAGAAACAGAGAAGGAAGTATTAAGCCCAATTCAACACCTTTCTCCTTCCTATCCCTCCTGCTTTACCAGCAGAGGGGAGATTGCAAATGGAGGGGTTAGGAACCACAAACAAACACTCCTGATCTCTGAGTCTCTCCTGAGTCTCACAGAGGAGTATTGCAGAATATTGCTATATGTACTGTATTGTCATCCATAAGGTAACAACACCGGTAAGGTGGATTTCCACCCAAATACCACGGTGGAATTTTTTTTCCATGTCATTTCAGTCCTCTCCAGCAAATGATCTTTCTGTAAGTGTCAACACAGATGTGTGTTTTGGAGCCAGTCATGCTGATGCTCTTTATAGTCAGCGAAGAGAAATGGGCAGCTAGATGGTAGTCCACATGATTTATTTTAGATGTCTGTTTTAGGATGAGATGCATCATGCTCTAGATATGGCTTTTCTCCTACCCCCCTCCCAAAAACATTGAGTCTAGGCTGGTAAGATCAGAGATCAACACTTAGAGTAAAATACCCAAAGAGTCAAGATGAGTCACCTTCCCTCTGGCTTGAACCCATTGCCTTGCTGCAGTGAATGAGATTCTGCCACTGGCTTTGTTACAAAACCAGTATCACACTTATCATTGCTCTCTCTCCATTTTGCTCCCACTTCCACACCACACCACATCACAGCCACCAGGCCAAGAGGCAACAACCTTTGGAGGCTGTGCTTTTCCATTTGGGAAGATAAGCATGTTGTCCAAAGCCTGACGGGAACAAGGATGAGCTGCTAGCAATAATAACTTGCCTTGGCTAAGCCAGTGGTTCCTACAGACCTGGACCTCAAAGGGAGGCAACAATAGGGGGTCAATGCCCAGGTTAAAACATCACAGCTCTCCAAAACAATAATCCAAACCTTTACATCACAGCTGAAACTGAAGAAGCTTACAGTGCTCACCTTTTTGTTTCCCCGTTACAGGAACAGTCACCAACACAACTTTCTAATATCTCCAAGAATCTGTCTTTTGGTATTTCTTTAACTGGAGCAGATTAAATGCAGCATTGAAAGACACAAATGTGGACCTTCAAAGCACAGCCATTTTTGTGACAGCTTTCCAAAAAACCATGAAGACAGACTCATTTTTCTCAAATCAAAATATCTATTCTTATTCTCCCCAAAATTCATTATCAAAGCTTTTGTGGATGGGATTGAACGTAAGAAATTTGTGAAGATGGAAGTCTAAGGAAAAACTAAAGGAGAGTTAGAAGAAGAAAAAATGGCTTTCTAATGAAAAAGTTTGATACAGTGTTCAGGAAAGAAAAGTTATGTGATCACAGTAATAACACCATTTTCAGTCAAAATTTCACTGCCTTTCACTCTGTTAATTATGCTTTAAATTGCCCTAGATGGTGCCAGAAGCAGTCTTAGAAGTAGAATAAAGGATGATAACAACACCAGTTTGGTTTTGTGGAGCCTCCATAGCTGGGTGGCACATAAATAAAAGCATCTAAAGTGCCAGAAGCCAATTTGCGGTTTGGTTTTGGATTCGTGTACAATTTGGTTTGGCTTTCAAACAGATCTAAGTATGATTGAGGTAGGGTATGAGAACACAGAACCCTCTTATTTCTGTGAGGTGGGCAAGGCTTATGTTTCACCATTACTGATTTGTGGTTAGCCTCTTCTTTTGGCTATTAAATTTAATCAAGATTATAGAACTGCTGCTTGCTCAAGGCGCTGCTAGAGTCAAAGATGCTCTGCAGATGTACATCTAGGCTTGTGCAGATGTGACTGCAGAATCAGGCCCAGAATTTGGATAACCTTTAAGTACAGAACAGAATATAGTGACATTTACTAAAATACAAGACTGGTACCTCAAGTAAGTGCTGACTGCCTTAACAAAGTAGACCTAAGAGACCTAGGAGAAGTCATTCAAAATACCCTTTTAAGGGTAAGACTTTTTCAAGTCTTCCACAACACAGTGGTTTCAGTGCACAGCTTTCTATCAAGAATTTGCAGGTAATGAAATCAGGGGGGAGTACTGACAGCTATATGAGCATTTAAGCCTTATGCATTTATAAGAGGCTTAAATGAGGAAAATTAAAATTAGAATGGCGTAACAGAGCTAAGTGCTTTTGACAATGTTTAAATATGAATAAGATCCTCATGATTTATGAAATCCCTTAAGATGACTGGAGTATGAAAAGTGACATGATAACAACATGCCTGGTTCTAGGGTTTCTTTATGCTGGAAGCCATACGTGTAGGGGCACATACCAACTTTCTAAAAACATAACTAGGTCAGGTTACACAATTTTCAGAGGAAGAGAGGAGGTAGCTATTTGTCATTGTATTTAGATCTGCTTTGATTGTCTTTGTGCTGCATCTCCTTCCATCTTGCTACTGAAACTGAGAAGGACTCCAAGAGGTCTGTCAAGCACAAGGGGAAGAGTTTGACAAGAACCTGAACCTTGATACTTTTTTTTGTTTCAAAATACATGTGTAGAGATACATGTGAGACTGCATCATTCATATGTTTTAACACATGCACACAGACAACTTATTGAATGTTCGTGGTCTCAAGTTTCCCAGATACCCTCTTCCTAAATATCTTAAGGACAACCACAGCATTGAAACCAAGTTTCAAAGAAAGAGCACAGAATTTATTAAGGGTGAGAGAATGCATCCTGTCATAGGAAAACAGGAGAAGTTGACTTGTTCAGCCTCATGAAGGAAAGGCAAAGATATCATGGCCCTGTGTAACTGTGACCATAGAGCATAAGATCAAATTGCAGTAAACTGGTCATGAATAAATGTACTTAAAGTTAGGAAAAGGTTTTTAGCTGTCTGAAGAGTGAAATTCTGTAAGCTGCTTACACATGAAGCTCATGGTGACAGGTTGCCTAAATGGCTTTCAGATGGATTTTGAGGGGTTTAGGGAAGGGAATGATTAATTTATAGTGAGAAATTCCCAGAAATTCCCAGAAAGTTCCTAGTGATGCAGATCTGTAGGTGTCCAGCATATTGGTACATACACGGGAGTTTGAAAGGGCACTGTATCTCTGTTTGTAGTGCAGGCTTACCGAATTAACTTGAAGCTTTCACGCCTTGTGAAGAATTAATCACCCTGCTGCCCTTGTTTATGATATTTTCCTCCCTCTGCTGAACAACTGGATACTGCAATAAGATGCAGACACACTCATGCTTGGAGCCATTACATTCCCTTCAGCATCTAGCTGGCACATCCCACTGGCACTCATGGAGCAGCACACATTCTTCCTTCAGGTCATACTGGCAGGTACTTTACTGGGTTTCCCTACTTCCTCAGAAGCAATGGTTATTAGCTTTTTTTTTTTCCACCTGGGAGCTGTATTTCGCACACAATCTCGTTTTGCAATACCCTTGATCTCTCCTGTTATGCTCCTATGGCACATTATAGCATGACTTTTGACCTTCCACTACAAATATGTATTTTTGAAGGCTAATAAGTAGTGTTTTGTGTGCTGTGAATGCAGTAATGAAAAATCTGTGCACAGCTGAAAGGGGACTCTGTCTCATGGTTGGAACTGTGGAAGATCAGTCTCAAAGGCAGAAGGTGGTTTTTTCCTAGCCTGATGTTCCTGAATGCAGTTTATTATAAAAGACCTGCATGCTCATGAGCACAGGTCCTGGAAGAAAATTCAGCAGACAAGTTCTTTTTGGCTTGGGTAGCATTTGATAATTGCATTTGAGAAGACAGTTGAAAACAGGTATAGCATGGATTCATTTGAATTAAGTAGAACATTCAGTTCCTTCCTCACTTTGGCCTCTTGGAGGGCAATTTTCATCCCAGATGTTTCAGAGCCTCAGTTTTGAAATGCATATAAAGGGAGATAAAACAGACAGCTATCTGGCAGGCAAGAGATACAAGTGGAACAGTGATAGGAAGTAGAAGAGGGGGAGAGAAGTCTGGTTTGGGAAGAGAAGAAATGAGGTTGGAAATGCAGTACCCTGAGGTATGGCAAAGCCAGGAGGGCCCTGGCATTTTGTGATGTAACTCTAGTACAAAAATACCCTTTCTGAATCTTCAAAGAACCAGAGAAGCTGCAACTAGTTATATTCAGAGATACGCTTTGAAACAGGTACATTCATTTTAGCGTTAGGAGAAAGCAACAGAGAGATTTTCCAACCAAGATATGAAAACCCACCCAAAGCAAATATCAGAACTCAGAACCTTTTTCTCTCAATCCCATATTTACTCCTCTAGTGGACACTGTTAAATAAGAGCAGATGCAAAGTAAATGCTAAAAAACACCTTATCTCTTTTTTTTTTTTTTAAGAGGTGAGACCCATGAACATCTGTATTCCAGGAGAGTATCACTCCTGAACAATTTCTGCAGCACACATTTATGTTTCTTGGGAAGAGAGCTTGCTGAAGCTCTGGGTAGGCACTATGAGGGTTTCCCTCTCTGTGAGAGCACACTGTCATTGACATCAATAAACCATCCATGGAGCTGCCACACATTCAACAGTGCCTTCTGCCTTCAGAGCACCACCTTGCCATCCTTGTCTTTCTTGAGGGAAATTGGGCTGGGTGCAATGGTCAATCCTTTCTCTGTGCTTCCCTTCTAACCTAAAACCCAGCACAATGACCACCTAACTGCACCATGGAAGGAAATGTGTGGAATTTATTAATGGGGAAAGAAAAATGGAAGAAAAAGCTTGCAGCTTCCTCAGGTATTAGGGTGGAAATGGGGTGGCATGCTGACTCAGGTACAGCTCTTTAATGACTGAATAAATGGCAGTAATGAGGCAGTTGCAAGGTTTATCAGATGACTGCATTCATTTGCTCTAAATATCATATTTAGTGATTTGTGCTGATTTGTCAGTTTGTGGGATTAGTTACAGTTCATTGTAAGTTCTAACTGTATTTCCATGTATTGTGTTAAGACCTGATTCAAGAGTAGTTTTATTTGATAAAAACCAGATGTTCTTAAAAGAGACTCTCTCCTTCACAGTACAAAACATTATTCTTAGCAATTGTATGTACCTTACAAAATTAATAAGCACAGCATCTCCCTGCGTGACATATGACATTATTATATTTTTCCCTGTCGAGGGACTTTTAAGCCGTTGGGGTCATGACCTCTGTGCCTTATGAGAAATGGAGAAGCACATGGTTCCAATTTTATCTTCAACCCTGCCCTGCTGCTGACATGTATGTTTACAATACGGTTCATCTGTTGACCCTTCACTCACATTTAAAATATTAGCTAACATTTTTTGGTCCCAATCTCAACAGTGCATGGCGATTAGCTTTTAAGACCAGTTGTTTTCTTTATTGCCTTTTGACATGCACATCTTATCCGAAAGCCCTTGACTGTTTTTCTAATTTGAAAACAGCACCAGCCACAAAACCAACTCTGGTTTGTCTGGATGCTCCTGCTCTCGTTACGACGCCGGGCACTTCAGATCTTTAAATACACAATATCGCCCCACTCGCAGAGGAGATGGGAAACATCCTGCAGTGGTTTGAGAGATTCCTGAGGAGCTGCCTGGCTCCAACCCCGCTCTTGGCCGCCCTTCAGCCCTGGCTGAGGTGGGTCAGGGTGAGCTCAGCCTGATGCGTCTCCTGGGGGACATGGTCTGTCCCCCAAGTTCCCCCGCACAAGACTCCCTGGAGGCAGCAGCTGGATCACGCTACAGGCGGGTCGAGAAGAAAACTCTTCCAGAGAAACCAGCCCTTTTCCCAATCACGGCTGGGTGCTGAAAGAACACACTTTCACTTTTCAGCATGAAGAGAAAGAAAGAGCAGTCAGCTAAAGCTGACTTTTTGAAAGTGAGTGAGACTGAAAACTGAGAAAGCTGCTTATTCCCCACTCCATTTTCCCTTATATCAAAAGAGAGGTAAAGGAAAAAAGAAAGAAGTGGGGGAGGAGGTATCCCATTTTAATTTCTTTTTAATAAAGGGGAAAATTTGAACTGGAAAAATAAGAAGTATTTTCCTTCTCAGTTAAAATGACAGACACTTTAGAAAGATACCTTTAGCACTTGAATTTCTTCAGTTTTTCCCCATCTTGTTTTAAATTTTATTTTTAAATTTTAAACAACAACATAAAATGTGCTGTGATAGCATGATTGTGAAAAGAAAAAAGAGCACTTTCACTTATACAAAAGAAAATTATTTACTTGGTTATTTTCACCATACTCTATTAAATGATACCTTATTAAATGAGCTCGTATAAATGGATGCCTTAGCTCAAACTGCATAATAGGGAACCACATTCATCATTTGCACAGTTCAAAGTATTTTCATAATTCTGAAGCTTGGCACTCTCAGTTTTCCTATAATCCACTGTCCCAGTAGATATTTTCAATGTGCTTATTGATGTATTTGGCTTCCCATAAAAATTCTGTAAATAATTCCCAGACCTGAAATGTACTAAGCTTATTACGCTGCTAAAGAGACCTTCAGAAGTGTTAATGCTTTCCTTTCAGGGAGTGAGAGCACGGTCTCTTTTCAGGGGTCGTTATGGGAAGATGTTTCAGTGACAACCAGGCAGATTCGGGAACACTGTTTCTTGGAGGAAGGGATATGGATATCGCAGGCTCTGAAAACACCTACTTCCTTTGGGTTTCAATCATCACATGTCCTCAAAAACCCTGAGAAGGGCTGAATAACGACAGAGAGAAAAAAGTTTCTGACATCTGCAGGCTAGAGCCATTGCTTTGTAATGTGGCTAGAACTGGCAGAGAAAGCTGAAGCGAGATGCTGTCCTTCCCCTAATGAGCACCGAAGTGCACCTCGACGCCACAGAGACACTGCTGTGTACAGCTATAAGCTCATGATAACTGCAGAGGGATTTCCCATTTCTGTGTTTGGGTAATCCCATGCACTCCCAGGTAATTTGGCTACACACACATACAAATATCCACATGTATATTTGTTTAATAGCGAACCAATGTATTCCCAAGCTATCTTGTGAGAGTCCAGTCCATAAATAATCCTGTTAGAGTGTTGAAGTCTTTGCTGTTCACAGGGAGTTGATATTATCTGGAGAACCAGACCCTAAAATTGTTTTCCTTCGTCACTCCTATAATTCCTTTAATCTTCTTCCTTTTTTTTTTTTTCCCCTTTTCATTTTTCTTGATGGCTCCAGTTGCCAGAACAGCAGATATTGGCCAAGAGACTTGGCAACCCCGTGCCTCAGGAGCTGATGCCAATGGCAGCTGGGGGAGCAGCACTGGTGTTCAGCATAATTGGCTTTTTTCCTCTGGGTAATGAAGACATCATACTGCTTTTGCCCTCCCATCCCCATAACCTCTGATCCGGGATGGGGAGTCTCTGGGAATGAAACATGGAGCCTCTCACTGCTGCATAAAATCAATCAAAGCCAGTGCCACCAGGGAGGCTGTTACTTGCCATGTTGGCAATTCACTAATCGCCTCCATTATCACTCCGGCAAGGAGGACAGATGGACGCAGCACTCCTGAGTCATCTGCAAACTGTGGTCCATTCCCACATACAACTATTTCTAACAGCTTCTAACGTAGCCCATCTTTTCTTATTTGCATATTTGACTCATGCAGGATTTAAAACTGTATCATTAGCACATTGGATCTGTGCCAGTTAGGCACGACAAAGCTGCATTTTCCCCTTCAATAGCTGTGTGCAAGTCAGCTTTTGAAGGGGAAAAAACCCCCATAAATTCACCAGCTCAAAATTATACTGTAGTTTATCAATATGTAATTTTAGGAGGTTGAATTTCCTGCCTTCATCTCCACCAACACATAGCAGTGCAAGTAGAATACTTGAAGCTTTCTTAATTCTTGCCTGCCCACAGTTCCTATAACCTTGTGACAATGAAGAGTAGAGAGATTTGTTTCACAACACTATCAACAACGGCCAAATAATTAAAACATGGCCATACAATTATTCTTTACGTCCTCAAAAAAAGGCTCAGCAGCAGTAAGGTGTAGTGATCAAACAGCAAAGCCTTTCATATTGTACCTTTCCCATGACTTCTGACCTCACCATGGAAATACTCATATTTTATCAATAAAGAAAAAGACAAAAAATTTTTCCAATGTGACAACTTTTTCAACATGACAATGAACAACTCAGTACAAGAAAATCTGTTATGTCTCAGCATCCGTTTCCTGCTATTTGCTTTCCACTCCACTCCCATAACCATAATTTAATGCTCCAACCTGTGCAAGAGCACTGAAATGTATTTGACCATCCAAATCAATTAAACTTGATTATTTCTGATTCCTCTGACACATGTGGTATCATCACCATCACTTCAGCTCTTCTTCTGACCTGCTCCAGCTCACTGTTCTCCCTCTCCATGCCTGATTTTCAACTCATCTTCTGTCTGGGAAGGGACCCTCTCTTTATTTTGTAAAAACTTAGTGAGAGGAGGGCTGGGCCTTGAGGTACTACCATAAGTCAAATATTATGATTACTATTAATAACAACAAGAGCAACAAGAATAGGCATATATGCCAGATTAATATTAGAAGTGCTGTGTTGACAGCTTCACTTATGCAGAGGTAAACACCGATGTTTAAAACCATAAAAAGCAAGGGAATGTCAAGTGTACACTGACTTAAAAGAAGCTTTAACTGTTACAGCACTGTGGAAGACATAACAAGAAATGCTTCAGATACTACATACATACAGATTTACGCACCCGTGTGCTTCATCCATTTTTGTGTGAATGATTTTCACACAAATCCTTTGCTGCAGTTCAGAAAACTGTTGAGTTTTCTGTTTACTCAGATAAAACAGTTACAAAACAGTAACTCTACTGAGGGTGATTTCAGCAGAGAAAGGAACTCTACAAAGCAAAAAAGCACTTTCAAATTCTAACTGTAGCAGATGTTGTTTTGGTCATTTCTAGCTGGCTGTGAAGTTAGAGCCTCAGAACTGTGGTTTCATATGTGGTTCAAGCATTGGCTGCATTTATGCTGGGAGAAAAAAAAGGATTGTTGCATGCAGGATCTGGCATGCATTGTTTAAAAAAAAAACCAAACCAAAACAAAACCCCAAACTGTGTCTGTGTTCAATTATTTTCCATTACAGCATTGTCTGCATATAATTGCTCCATGTTTTCCATTCAGGAGTGCCAAATAAATGAGTATGTTAGAGTATAGGATGTACAAATTCCACTGGTGATGCTGCCCTGTATCAGTAAATAAGATGAAACACAATCTCCCTTGACCTGTGTGACATTTTCATACAATTAATCTGTGTTTTTCAAGTATCCAGTATTATTTACCATATCTTCCATCAACAGCTGAGACTGGGGGCTCGGAGAAAACCCAGGCAATGCAAAGTTAGACAGTGCCTTCAAAGAGGTCTTAAATGAGGCTAAATGGCCTTGTAAATGGGCTGTTGCCAGAATATGCAAACAGGATTTTGGGGTTTGTCTTTGGCCTTGTGTCTAAAATTTGAGAGAGCTACACATCACAGAGTAATTTTTGTGCATGTAAGTAAAGCACTTCCACAGGTTTCCATAAAGATCAGGCCCCACGTGGCAATTTGGTTGCTCCCCCAAATCGCCCCTTTTATCATTAGTCTTTCTGCAAAAGGCTTTGTCTGCTGCCATATCCTGGCTGCATGGATCAGACTCCTTAGGTTGGGGACAAGAGGAGCTCCCAGGAGCTGGCACCTGGGGATCCTGAGCAGCCTCCCATCCGAGCAGGGCTTGGACATCCCTTCCCAGCAGCAGAAGGCATGCGGGAGCAGTGCACACCAGGAAGCAGACAGTGCCAAACAAGATGCTGCGTCATTTCTAAGCTGTAAGAATCCAGGAGGCACATTGTCATTTGCCAGCTGTTAATGTCGTCCTGCATAGAGCTGGTCCTGGGCTCAGCTCGGCTACAGTGAAGGTTTGTCTTTTTGCATCAATACTCATCAACACCTTTAATCAGAAAAAATAGTACGGGGCCCAGAATAATTCCATTGTACAGCAGGAGTTCATATACCTGGCCTCTAGCACACACGTGGCTACTTCTGCCAAGAGGTCTCAGTGAGCAAATTGGTCAGGTTTGGCAGTTCATAAACAAGCTGTAATTATCCACTGGAAACAGCATAGTTACACTTTAACTACAACACAGCATTACCATTCCCTTATTAGCCTGACCAAGCTATTGAGATATATACATCTAAACAAAATAAATCCACGATCTTCAAATTGCTAAGGCTGTGCTGCTGCCTCCTTTCCCTTTTCCTCATCAGTGCACTGCCCCCACCCCAGCAGTGCTAGCTGTAAACTCGAGACTGCACACTCTTGGGTATAGCCAGCTGTGCTGCTAGAGGGGAAATCTGAGCATATGCACACTCCAGAATGCAACTCAAATAACAGCAGAGAAAGCAAAACAAAGCTGCTTGTGTAAGAGAAGACACAGTCACACTCTTTCACATTAATGAGGGAATGATGCCCGAGTGGAGTCTGACACTCCGTCACAGGAACATCTGCAGAAGAAGTTTTGAAAAGGTCAAGAAGTTATGATTTGCAATGGAAAAATACTCAACTGCTATCTGAGCTATTCTTAATTGAACTTGACAGAAGACGTGTGCACTGACACTACGAGGATATTCAGAAACTGAAGCTGGATCAGCTTCCTAATGGAGCAAGAGAGAAATATATCAACTGTTAAAGAGGCTGAACTTTCATTGGAATGGTTGTTTTTTTTAAAAAAAAATACTTGATGAGGAACAAAAGCAATTACAGCACACATTGAACAGAATACATTTTAAGTACAGTTGCTAATTCTTACTCATTTTGAGGGGAAAAATGACTTATTTTGAGGAGACAAAAACAAAAATTCAAAATAAATGGAGTTTTTAACCTAGTTAATGATTGTAGCTGAGTATTTGGTTAATAAAAGCAATTGATTTTTTTTTTGTTTAGACCACATCCAAAAAACAAGTGATTAGTCTGAAAGCAAAAAACCATTGAGCTAAGAGAGCAGACTTTTTCTGTTACCAGTACATCAGCTTTCTGTGTGCTGTGGGCTTCTTCAGGCAGGGTAACTGCCTTATATGCCTTTAAGCAACTCCTAATGGGCTCCTGATGCTGACTGGATCCTAGAAAAAAGAAACTACACAGCCTCCCATCCTTCCCTCATAAAAAAAAAAATACATCTATCTATACCTATATCATCTATATCATCTATATCTATTTGATTACAAGAATCTACTTCAAAAATATACTCACCCTGCAAAATGGAACCAAGTCCTATTCTCCTGCCCATTTCACATACAGCTCGCATCTAGTTAGCAGCTAATACCACATTCCTTAAATATTTTCCTTTCCAGAAAGAAGACACCTCCAGCACCAACTTTCTTTAGCCCATACCACAGTGAAGTAGCCTTTCCCAGAGCTTTTAATTCTACCTCAAATACTGTATTCTGTGAGCAATCTTTCCCACTAGAGAGGAAAACTACTGGTGCTGCTGAGCATGTTGGGATGCATGCCAAGTGCTTGGTAGCCGTGGGCCTTTGGTGGTAGGTGCTTACACCTGCACAACCTTGTAATAATTTATTCTGAGAGAGGGGTAAGAGTAAAACCCTGGTCTAACTGAAGTTAAAAGAACGTTTCCTTTAACTTAATTTACTTACATTTGGATCTCCCAGTCACAAAGTGGGAGCAAGAGAAATCGAAGGGTGGAAGCGTGACTGACACATTTTGCAGAACAGCGCATGTAAATGAGTCCGACTGAAACGCAGAAGTGGTTCCACAAGCAGCATTCCCTGACACGTCTGAGCTCAAGCCTGCTCTTCAGAATATGGGACTGGACAGCAAGAACTAAGGAACTATATAATCCATAGTGACCTGTAGACAAATAAGAATAAAAGAGCCAAGTTTCCCCCAGCAGGTGGGAAAGAAGGGAAGTGAAACATGTGCTTCCTTTTACACCTAGCTCTACCAGTGCCTTTCCATGTCTTTTCTGCATGTAGGAACTGCATGTGTAACTGGGAAGTAATAATTTTCTAGTGCATGCCTTTTCAGCAGCTGTTAGGACATCTGGATGGAAATCCATGTGGTGCTTAGCATAGCAAACACCACCATAAACTTTCGGAGTCCCTTTCCTTTTGCACAGTTACACGAACATGAAACAACAGCGGGGCTCTGAAGTAAGTTTTGCTTCCAGGATGGGAGGTGGGGAGCTGTGAAAAGAAGGAAGATTTTTCAACATGGAGCTTCAGAAAAAGTCCTGACTCCCTTCAAAGTCTCAGGGACAAACTTTTGGCTCCCCAAAGACAGCAGCATCTCCAAAGAACTGTAGAGAGTTTGATTTCATCCCATCCCATCCCTTCCTGGGTATTTTTCCGTTAGGGTTTTGCACACAGAGCCCGCAGGATTAGGGAAGCGCCAGCTCTGACTGTGTCAAGTTCTGTTTTCAGTAGTTATATATATTGTGCTCTGTGTTGAATTAAAACTACAATAAAAGTCCTCTCACTTGTTACTGTATTTATGTAACACTCAAATTAGATGGGAAGAGTTATTTGAGAGAAACTAATCCAGTGAACATCCAAAACCACATCAGGTTTTAATATAGCAGCTATCTGCTAACACACAGCATGGTCAAGTGGGGAAATACAGCCAGATCTGTGTTAGTCAATGTCAAAGACAGGCAGAAATGGTGCTTCTGACTTACCAATTCCCCCACTGCCCAGGACAGCAACAAGAATTCATAAACGTGTGAAAATCTTCTTGGTAGGATGATAGCTTAACATGATTTTGTGCTTCAAATGATTCATTTGCTCCCTTTGCATTCACAATGGAAGTCCCGGCATCTGAGAGGTGAAATGTTAGGAGGTGGCTGGGCTATGGAAGAGCTACAGATGTGTGTCACTAGAAGGAATATCCTGTTTCAGCTTCCTGAGCTGTGAAAGAGCCATGGTTAGAAGATATGCAGAGGAGTTTTTAGGCTTCTTGAAATATTTTGGCCTGTCATTTTCTGTGTATATGTAGCCTGGCCTACATAATTTAGATGAGGTGCAGAGTACCATGTAACTGGCTGCTACAAGAGATGCTTCTAACAGAGGATCTGTTAATCAATTGACTATTTTAAGCTACTTTTTTTTCAAGAGCAATGTGGGTTGCCTTGTGTACACACAAAAGATTTGCACAGCACTCATAGAAGTCAGGTATGCGGTGTTAAAAAATTATCCTTCATATTTACATAATATCTGTTGCAACAGTTTTTGATGTTTCAGTTGGTACTAAATTACCTTTCGTCTTTCATCATTCATAAGGAAGTGGAATGGAAAATCTACCTCAACCGTAGGGGCATGGATATGTGAGTTGCAAGGAAAAACAACCTCAAAAGGGGGCTCTTCCATGAAAATTGCTGCTCATTGGGCCAAAGGCCATGACACTGGGTGCATCCCCTAGCATGCACCAGCCTCTGGGAAAATGGAATGATATAATGGACTGTTAAAGACTACATTGAGAGCAATGGGTGTTGGGACATTCAAACGTCAGAGTACACATTTTGGGAAAGCCACCTGCTCAGTCAACACTAGGGGATCTGCCAGTTGGGCTGGCCATGCCCAGTCCAATTTATTACATACTAAAGAAAGGGATAAAGGCCCTGCAGTGCACATAAAAAATACGCTGGGGAGGACAGGCTGGGTTATTCCTGCCAGGCAAAGGCAAACTCATCCATGGGATTGCTTTTGCTCAGGGACCTGGATGCACATCATGGGTGACACAGGAGGATGGGGAAGTCTGGTATGTTCCTCCAGGGGATTTGATTTTGGGTGAGAATAGCCAATGATTTGAATCGTATGATATTAATTCTATATAATACTATATGCAATCCCTACTGTGGTTGCTATATGCAGTATCAACAGCATTAGAGTAACAATTGCCCAGACTAATAAAGAATGAAATTTGGAGAAACTCCACCAATAATAGAACTACACCAGCACAATGGTGATGGAACCAGAACTGGCTTCGGCGCGCAACAATCCAACACCACAGACCATTTCTCCTGCCCTTTGGACTGCTGTGACAGATAGATCCCAAAGTCATTGACTAAATAAACTCAGTGGGCATTTTAAAGGGATGGCCCATAGACCAAGAGAACGATGCCTGTGTGTATATATCCAAAGAGAGGAAAGGATGCATTGTAAAGCGTGGGCCTAGTCATGACATAAATAATATAGAATAAGGGATGGGTGCTGAGGTGGTTTCAGTTCGGATAGAGTTAATTTTCTTCCTAATAGCTGTTATAGTGCTGTGTTTGGGATTTAGGAGGAGAACAATGTTGACACACTAATGTTTCAGTTGTTGCTAAGCAGTGCTTACACTAAGTCAAGCACTTTTCAGCTCCCCACACCACTCCACCAGCGAGTGGGCTGCGAGGCATAAGAAGCTGAGAGAAGCCACAGCCAGGACAGCTGACCCAACTGGCCAAAGGGATATTCCATACCATCAAACGTCACGCCCAGCAAATAAACTGGGGGAAGTTGGCTGGGAGGAGCCAATCACTGCTTGGGAACTGGCTGGACAGCAGTCGGCAGGTGGTGAGCAACTGCACTGTGCATCACTTGTTCTGTATATTCTATTATTATTGCTACTATTATTAGTTCCCCTTCTGTTTCAACTGTCTCTATCTCAGCTCATAGATTTCACTTTTTTTTTCCCCAGTACTCTCTCCCATCCCACTGGGGTTGGGGGGTGA